>LUCM01004654.1:23369-57179 GCA_008360955.1 Fasciolopsis buskii | reverse complement strand
CGGACGCCCACTGATCCGTGCAGTTTAAAGTCATCATCATCATCATCATCGTTCAGCGTTAAACAGCTAGGCAAGCCTCACTGACCGCTGCCTTTCCCCAGAGTTACACGTTTATATAAAAAGAGTGAATATCCGAGGGGAACAGGGAGTGGACCTACACAAGCGGGAAAAGATAAGATGCTGCAGTTTAACGGCATGCAAGTGACTGTTAACCAGGACCCGATCTAAAAGGGCCGTTTGAACCTCCTCAGTCACACCGCGTTAACCCACAGCTTGAGCTGCTTCGTCTCCTGAAGCGCGAAGAAAATCTCGTGACGAGACATTTGGTGCAGTTGTTTGAATTACTCTACTCGAATTCTGAATTCGTATTTCAGTGATGCAGCAGACATCAATGGAAAGTGAGCCCACTGTCAGAGCCAAACTCGCTAACTGACCAACCCTCACTAGAGTGGGCACATTGAACGAACCGAGATTCAGAGGCTGACGAGGCTGGAGAAAATGTGAGCTAACAGACTGAAAACCACTTACTACACTATTTGACAATGAACCGTTGCGAGTATCGGCCGTGTTATCAGTGGGGACACACTATAGGTAGGCAGAACAGACAAAGCTATCGGGTTGGAGACAGAAGAGACAGGTTGAATGAAGAACAGGTATCTCTGAGTCGCAGCACACTTATCACTAATATCCACTCCGTTCGATTCATCGGATGCTGCTAGGGCGCCCATTCGCTAAGCCGAAAATTGATTAGGTTTCTTAACCAAAGTCTTTGGTTCTAACAAGACAGTTTTGTATAGCTCTATGGAAGCCCGTCAGAATGGATCAATTATTCTTCTACTCATTCTTCCGACTGAGTTGCCAGTTGCCAATTCAATCCAAAACCAGGATGATCAGGAGGTTAATTCGTCAGGCCTCCTAAACCACTGACCTCCCAGGAATGATTGGATCTTAGGCTTATGAACATATTTTTTCACCAGTTGGGGCACACTGTCACTCAAACACATTACTGGAAGGCGATTATTATCAAGCCTCTATTACAGCTACCACAGTATCTAAAATGTTCTGAAGGAATAAACTCAGGGCACACCTGAAGTACACTCAGGACCCTGATGAACGAACAATGACATGTTCACTTTCTTGTGCATTCGAGGGACCACTTTGACTAGTCAGCTTATGGGTTAAATAAATTTCATTAATGTTTTCGTTAATACAACTACCGCAAATAGTACTACTACTATTAATGCGGCGATTACTATTTCTGTTAACAACCACTGATGCAATTATAACTAATTGCTTAATATGTGTAGTAATCGCAGCAGTACTTGAGATATAGAACACATTGCAATGTTCCTTTCGAGCGTAGATTAGTAAATCACTGCTCCTTAGGGCAGAGCTGCATGCCATTGGGCAGGTACCGGGATTGTGTGTAAAGCAACGACTACCATCCAGAATGCTGCATTGTATTGTATTGTATTGTATTGTATTGTACAGTCTTTTGCGTACTAAAATCCCACATTCCAGTCAAAAACGTTATAAGCATCACCTTACAGAAACGGAGAAAATAAATAAATAAACTCACCGAAAAATGATTCGAACACAGTTAGATAGGTTGCTCAAAAAGTCGGCTGAAATGCGATTACGAATTGCCAAGGCACACGTTTAATGTGGAACAATGAAGTTACCATGGACACTGATTCTAGGGGATATGGTATGAAAAGCGGATCTCGTTGAAACATGCGAGTAGCACTCTGAAAGTCTTCCTACAGAGGATGAGTAGAATCTGAAAGTATTTTGGGAGCAAGTTTCTCACGTACGGATAAATGCTGATTACATAGATTGAAGAACAACCCGGTTAGTAGTACGAAAGATACATGACTAATATTTGATAGCCCTCAATGAAGAATTTTAATGTCATTTTCAAGCAAGCCTGAAAAAATAACAGGTGAACAGTAAAGAAGAATCGGAAAAACACGTTGGTATACAAATCGGGAGACGGTGCTTTGTTTCACCTTGTTGCGTCGAAGCTTTCTGGTTCGAAGTGACAACGGTCGGCGATTCACAGCTGGAAATGTGAGTGGTCCAATTCAGATTTTTAGCAATAGTAGCCCTTTAAGTATCCCAAAGAATCAACCCTGGTAAGTGTTTCTAAGTTGATTAATGGCGATTCATATGGGCAGGCTGATCGAGAGCGAGAATGTATATATATGTGTGTGTGTGTGTGTGCGGGAACAGACACTGGAAATATTTAAATGTATTACTATTCAAATCAGCTTGTATGGAGACATCGCAGATAGAAGCTAAGTTGCTGAAAACTAGTTTGAAGATCCTGGTTGCTTGACATGCCTTGAGACAGGGCAACATCATCAGCACACTTAAACAGATGAAAGGGGAAGCTAGTTGATAAATGGCTGATGTAAGTAGATAAGAGAAACAGTGAAAGAACGGCAACCTGGAGCACTCCTGAACTGTTGCCCGATGATTTTGAAGTTTCACTGCCCAGTCGTGTGCACTGGGTTCAGTTAGTTAATTAATAAAGGCCTGGGACAACCAAATATTCTCAGTTCGTGAAATAGGATAGACCGTTGGACGGAATCGAATGCCAACGAATAGTTCAGTAAAGTGCAACGCACCGATTTCACCAATGCGTCTAAGGAATTACAACCGTGATGAATTAGAGAGGCGATATCATTCAAGGTGGACCTGTTAGATTTATAAGCAAACTGAAATGGGTCGTCAGGAGGATGTATAGTATAGCGCAGACGCTTAAGCACGGCACCCTCTGCCAGTCTGAGACTAGAAAATATCAAGGCGATAGAGCGAAAACGTTTTGTTTATGCAGTAAAACTGCTAGATTTTGGGATGGGAATAATAGTAACCGGTCTCCAACAGTCAAGGATAGAAGACAAGCATAATGATGGATTGATCGGAGAAGTGAATGTGCTTGTCAGTGTCATAGCACCGTACCTTAAAGGAGCTGAGGACAGACGGTCAGGACCAACCGCTGTGGTAGATTTAGTATTGCGGAGAATCTCGAACACCCCTTCCGTAGAACAACGTGTAACTGTCATACATTCACCCCGAACAAATCTCGCGAACGAAAGCTTCATTTATGCTATGGACATCTGAAAAGCATATCATATATCTTCTTTTCTTCCTATGTAACAGTTGAATGCCTTGTCACACGAATCGATTATTGTTACAATTCAAGAGTTGGCTACCGAATATCGTGTTGACTCGTTGGATTCCAGCTTTTATTAGTGTCGAAATGCATCGCTTATGTGACTTATTACTGGATTTATAGAAATGCTCCACAAGCATTCTTAGAAATTTCAGTTTCTGGGACGAGATACGGCCATTTAAGACAAATGTTATTTCTAAGGGAGAGCAGATATCAACAATTGTGTTAGTCGTCTCTGTGAAAGTCTGACTTTGTCTTTCATTGAGCAGGGCTTTAAAGAACGTGTGAAAGAGATTTTTGAAGAAGTGAGGTCGTTGTGTGAAACATTACGGAGGCCAATTTCGAATGATTCGTTTGCTTGGAGGAAAGGTAATGTGTTTTGAGTTAAAAAGTGGTAATGTATGAGTGCTTTATAATTGTACTGGTATGAATTTGAAACTTGAGATGACAACGTATCAGGAGACGGTCAATTCTGTATAATTGACTTCCGACTTGCCAGACGAGGAGTTTACGCATTTTGTCACACCGCATCTTTTTCGAATTTCTATCCCGCCGGTGGAGTCTGAAGCTCTCTGTCGACACCGGCGAATCAGGAATATCCAGGTTGACCCACGATTCTTGCATGCAGATGAAACAAATGTGAACTTGAATCGGTAATTGGAATACGAGGGAAAGATGGATATAAAAGCGGTCTGCCAGCCAGCACGACTAAATCTCCGGGTTGGATTGAAAGATTATTGCAGTACAACAGTGCTTGATACCAGTCCAGCGTGAGAACCAATAGGATTTTCAAACAGCAATGATTCCGACTGCTTGTAGCAGCAAGCGGAGACTATAATGAAACCAAAATTCACGCAAGGAAGAGACAAACAATATGCTAGGTTCATGTCTACTAAATGAACGGCCGCCAACAAACAGCAACAGTGTCGCTCGGCAGGCGACCTTCCTAAAAAATACCACAATAGCCCGCTGGTGGCACTGTGACCTGACGAGCATGACCCACCAACCAAACCAGGCTACTGCCGATTGTCGTGTTCCACTGGTCCGGCAAGGTTTTCCAGAAGAGGCGTATGAACCGATCAACTGGCCAGAGGGTCGTCTGGGTAGATTCTGCTGTTGCAGAAAACGCTTGGCTGCGCAAATGACAGGAGTGCATTCTCGAATAAGGTCCGCTCTGGACTCGGCGCCCGAGCAGTACAACAGCCCACAACGTATACAATCATGAACATAACTGATCTTCGCGCGAACGTTTATGGCAAAAGCGAACTTTCACTGTACGCAACAGTTTGCACCTCTATTAACTCGTGTTATTCCTCTTCCCACCCTATTTCCTTACAGTTTTTGCGAACCGCAGTCGGCCATGCTAGTGACAGAGTCACTGTAATAAGTCCTGTTTTTCCTGTCACGTGTGCTCTTTCAGAGAGCATCCGCATCTTAAGGAACCCCCATTCGCCGGCTGATGCGCTTCTTCGTCTTCGATGCCCCTTCAAACTAGCCACCTTCAGTGTGCGGACACTGATGCGCATAAGTCAACAGGGGTGTTTAGCCCGCACACTGGGGACTCCAGCCATCGATGCGTCGTAACCGAGATTCGCATTTAAGATTCCAGCTCTGTCATCCAACTGACATCCCCGTCTAGTCCTTGTGTGAAATTTCACCTGCATCTTTCTGGGTACCTTAAGGCTGCGTCTTGTGTTGTTGGCATTGGTGTGGCTCTCAATGAAAGGGCTGGGGCTGCACTGTTGGACTGGATCCCAGTCGACAGCTGACGATGGGCAGTGACTTGGAGGTTCGTGTTGAGTAAACTACCGTCGCTCTGGAAGACGCAACTTGTTTGTTGTCCCAGAGTACGCGCCAACAAAGAGTACCTCAGATGAAATCAAGGACACTTTCTATCAAAAGATGCACGACCTCTTATGTACAGCAATGAAATAACAATGTACATCGATTTTCAGGATGAGGGACGCGGTCAGCAGAGTGCTGCCAAGTGGGGAAGTTGACCGGTGGTGGGAGGATTCAAACCTGTGACATTCACGTCCAAAAGCCACGATATTATCCGTTTGGCCACCCCATTCATCTACTCGTTCGACCATTTTTTGAAACGGAAAACGAAGGAGGGAAGGCATGGCTGCTTCTAAGTAGAAGTAACGATGTAATCCACGAATTCACCTTAGGATCTCGATGCTAGCAAATGTTATCCGGCAGCTGGAATCGTTGTCAAGCGAAACTGGAACGTGAGTTCACGAGGTTAGGTATTCAGAAAAAGGTATTTAGCACAGAATTGAAAGTGATGTGTGTGTTACGACAGTTTTAACCGTTTCAATGACCACGAGCTGGGAATTTCGTGTGCAGCACTGTGTCATATTTTGTGCTTGTTAAGCACACTTATTTTCGGTCAATTCATTTAATCACTTTCATAATGCACTTTTCCATACACCGCTAATAGGTTCGTCCTGCAAATTGACCTTTGCACAGATCATTCCGATGATGATCTACTTCATGTCCACCTTAGACATCCTTGCTTTGTTTATCCTGCCCGCTCTATAGTGTTATCTTGCAGGGTAGATGCCTCGTTTGATGACCCCAGATTCTCAAATGCCAGCTCAATCCTGACTAAAGTGCTCTGCTTATCGTGACATTAATCTCCACAGGTTCCGGCTATTCGTGGGTCGTACACCGGTGTGCGTGTTTGCGCATGTGCGTGCGTGTGCGCCTCATTGGGCCGTGGTCTATGGGACTGGTTGGTCGAGACTGAAATATTAGTTGACCCATTATCAGTAGTATGTTTCACATACAAAAAAATGAACACAGTTCTCCCACAAACACACGAGCGGTTTCGCCATTATTGCCGCTCTTCAGGTATACACACCCAGTACTACTCTATCCAACCATCCCTTTACTGGCGCGTTACTTTTTTAGTTTCCCACTAGAATCTCATTTGAATCGTTAGGAGCGTGGATGAATGACAAGTGAACTTCAAAGTCCCATAGTGATTCGTCGGAGGATTTTCATTGGTCAGGCAAGGCTAACCTTGAAAAAGAGGACACAAGGACCCGAAAGTACTAATCTTCTGAAACGTTCTCTCTCCTATTCGGTCTTAGTCATCATTATCTTGCTTTGCCGCTGTGATCCTTTAATGGTTTTTTACGAGCCCGTATCGTCCCTAAACTGTTCTAAGGAAGGCTGAATTTCATGCAATTGCTTTTGGACAAAGCCAAACCCTTCTTCCGAATGTCCGAATATCTCGGTACATTGTACAGATTCTAAGCCTAATGTTCAAACCTGAGATGTTTTGTTTTTATCGACAACAGGAAAACTAAAAGACAAAATCACAAGAGATTGGACAACAACTGAGATGAACCGAAACACCGGAGAGGTTTGTGAAGGCGAAATGTTAGTAGAGAAATATCGGCCGTATTCTCTTCAAGAGGGACAACTATATTGCAATCCAATATCAGACGTTCCATCATACCGAAAACCAGATTTCTAGGAGTGATCGATTTCAGAAGAGAGATGTTTTTGGGACGCATGAACTCAGTGGAACGAGTCTAGCTGTACAATTCAAGTCCAAGGCCGTCCAAGATGAGGATTTTTGAAATCACCGTTCAAGATCACACTGAAAAATCAAACCAAATAAAAATCTGTTTGCATACAGTATGACTGACCGTAATTTAAACATTTGTTTTCCTTCGAAAAATCATTCGAATTGTCAAGAAATTCGGTCTCCAACTCGTCTGGATTGAGTGCGCACATTTTTCTGAATTCCCATGTGAGCGGAGCAGCTTGGATTCTCTGGTCATGTGTGGATGCTAAATGCCGCTAACTTTGAGTTGTGTAAATGCTTTAGACGCGACTCAATACCAATAAAATCATTATTATTTTGCTTAAGAATATTACTACGTTCAATCAGAAGAAGAATCATGTAGCCTTGTTTTGTGTTTATTCATTCACATGTTCCTGTGGGACAAATTACATCGGCTGCACGACCAGGCGCTTGTTTGGACTCATCCGCGACCACCAACCTGCATGGTTGGGCACTGGAACAATTAAGTCATTTAACAATGAATTCGTTTCATACCATGCACAGACTAATCACCGTGAAACATTCCACGAGGGCGACTGGACGGAGCGCATTCCACCAATCGGGATATTTCCAACGCCGTGAGCTATAAATATAACTCGAACTTGTTTCTTTTCTGTCAAGGTATTCTTCTAGATTTCGTTTGCGTAGCTTTTTCGGAAGCCATTTCGTTGCTTTCTAGCAATTCGTGCGCGTTCGTTACGGTGAATGATCGAATTCCGTGTACTAATTCCAAGTCCAAATACTACGGTAATCCAATATATTGCCATTTACAAAATGATTTTTTCATCCAAAATTTGGTCTGCTCACTTTTGCAACCAAGAGGAATGTAAAATACACGCCTGTCACAATGGGTGTTTCCTTTTCGGTTTGTAGCCGTTAATTGGTTTAAAATTTCCCATTCTGAAATCATGTTTTCCTGCAGAATGATTATACGAGAGGTCAATAGTAGCGGTCGGAACCAAGTGGAGTAAGTGTCCATCACTCCCAAAATGTCAAATGCTCGAACTCCCTCGTTTGCCCATCATGTTTCTTGGTAGATAACAATACCTGGATATTCCAATCTTCAAGCGACCCATCAAACATTGAATTGCTTACATATTGTCATTCAGAACGACGACATCACAGGCATAATCGAAGCCAAATCTCAGATCCAACAGAGAAAATTCAAGTCCAACATCTAAAAGATAAGATAGAATGATTTGTGGTAAAATTGGATTGGATAATTCGAAAAGAAATGAGGATATATGCATCTCTAAGGAAATCCAGTAGAGCAGATGAAGGATGGTTGAAATCGGCCATAAGACCTGATACGAAATGATGTATGCCAGCGCAACTGTTGGAGGACAGGTATATATTTATCCGGTACTGCATTCATGAACAAACAATTCCATAGTGCAGACCCATCAAGAAAATCATAGGCAGCGAGAAGGTCCAAAACTACGATGATCGTTCGTTTAGGGAAAATAAAATGACTCTATAACACCTAGTCGTGGGTGAAGATTTGATCGCGAATCGAGACCTGCTATTCAAGCGTGTTGTAAAACCTGCATAGAATTGTGAACGAAAACAAGTATGTGAGATTAGACACATTTGAATGTTTCGGGCAGTTACTGCGCAAGTCCCATTTGCACATGCGACATTAATCGAATCGTGCACGAGGATGGACCATTTCGGACTGGCAGATTTTTGAGAACAAAACTTGAAGTATTCTGACCAGTTCCGTTCATCCTTCTTTGTAAACAAACCATGCTTATCACACGTTTCCATTCGTGCTTTTGGTTCTCATGAGGCTCTTCTCAAAGATTGGGACGATCTCGGTAGACAGGTGGTTCTATTGACGTTGGACTAATCGTGCAGCTTATTCTGGCTTACTTTTAACCAGTAAGAGGATGATCCTTCTGTTCGACGGTTCCCCTCTGCTCGCTCCGCTGTTCATTTCGTGCACGGTTCTTCTCACGAAATTCTTTAGATATCGGCTTTCATCAAATACCTTGAACGGACAGCTTTCTTCTTGCTTTCTCAGTCTTTCAGTTCTGCACTGATTCTTGCGTCTCTTCAATAAGGTTCGGATGCATGACCGATTTTGATTGTTTAGCTGGTTGGAATGACAGTCTAATATGTGATCGCTGAGAGCTTGTTTGCGCTATGCTGTTGTCCCAATTTGGCCTTAGGGTTGCTTTTCATCAACACATCCACAAATGCCAGCTCATCATCTCACCCCATTTGATGAGGACATGGATATCTTTGAAAATGTTATACCCTGTTTTGCATGTCCATCCAAGGTCAAAGTCAGTGACAATCCTATAAATACGAGAGACGCCTAACAACTGTGCACTTGCACTGACGATGTCACCTCGATTGGTGACGAACCTTTCGGGACCTGAATTCCATGCTCAAAAATAAAAACCTATGAAGTCTTTTGAAATGTGTACAATCATTCATCTTACTGAATGCTGAAACCTTACACAAACAGGAGTTCCTAATATCAAAATGATGACCTCCATTCCACAGGGCAAATTTCATCCGAGACCAACGATTACGTAGAATCATTGGGCAGTTCAGGTTTCGACATGAAATCTGTTCTTCGCGAATTCCCTATCAATACACGAACACTTGTTCATTGGTGATGCTCAAAGATCCTGGCAAATTCATAACAACCGGGTCACGCATCCACAGCGCTCTACTGCATTCGGCTATCCCGGAAGAAAAACTGAAATTGAATTGTTTCAATTTAAACAATTCGTGATTTTTGTGACAACCAGTCATCCCTGTTCAATGCAAATATAGTTGAACAATAAATGTTTAAGCTCAGTCCGATTTGATACGAACGATGGAGGTGTACTCGTTGATTGATTGTCGTTACAACTCCCAAACGCGCCTCGTCTACTCGACAGAAAACAGGGCAATGAGAGATTGGAAATGATCAACTGTGAAATAGCAGGTTGAAATTCGGAAGGACGAAGATGGATTCTGAATGCGAAACGATGCTGAGTGCGGCATTCAACCGTATTACCTATTGTCTCCACCAAACACTTGCGAAGATCTCGTGGACACGATCCCAACAATCAGAATCAACCTACAAGAGCCAGTTCACCGTTTCAGCGTTGTACACTCACTAGTCATCGTATCGACTGACACGTTAAATCTGTATTCGAACCAATCTGTCTCGTCAAACGGGGGCGGTCACTGTGTGTGCACAAGCACAATCACAACTTCTTCAAAAGATTGAATCGTGGGAACGAACATCTCTGATTTTTCGATCAAGATTTCATACCGCAATAAATTAATGGTGCGAAGACAACAATATTCCTTGTAAATTCCGACTGAGCACATTGAGAAAACACAAGTTGGCGAACAAGCTCGTTTTCAGTGATTCGTACTCATGCCATTACATCATCATATATTTGGACAAATTCACTTTTCGAAGGATTTGATTAGTCAGATGAAAAAATGGGTTGGGAAGGAATTTGTGGTGTTACATGTATTGTGTATGAAGGTTATGCATGTAATAACAACAATGTTCGGGTGTCAAATGTCTTCGCATATCTGTCCGTCACTATCATGTTTCCAAGACGTATGACAAGATCGCAGTCAGGAAGGGTTTGATTTAATCAACGTCTGCTAACGCACTGAGTGGATCCGGATGGAATGCTGTGCGTCTGCGAGAAGCTGTCCAATTTTGGCCTGAAATTCCTCGATAGATTCTTCTCTGAGTTAAGAGAACGGAACTTGAGTCAGGCTGGAATGGGGATCAGTTGAGTGTCCCAGATTAGGCGACGTGATTTATAACTATGCAAAACACAGCAATATCTATCTTACCGCTACTGGGCACAGCCTCAACCGTTGGTCAATGATCGATTGTTACACCAAAATTATATCAAACAGTTAAACGCCAAGCAATCCACCTGCATAGGCGATGA
Organism: Fasciolopsis buskii; assembly: GCA_008360955.1. Lineage (NCBI taxonomy): Eukaryota > Metazoa > Platyhelminthes > Trematoda > Plagiorchiida > Fasciolidae > Fasciolopsis > Fasciolopsis buskii. The sequence continues at coordinate 46,498 of LUCM01004654.1, read as the reverse complement.
TATTTCATGCTATTTTGATGTGACTTTCTATACAACAAAACCTATTCACCTCATCGAACATCGATCCGGATTTACAGTATTATGTCTGACTTCGCAAATTCAAAGGGCATCCAAAAATTGGATGAGCTCTCGTTGATACAATCGACGATTATTTTCAACTTGTTTGAATTTTCATTCGAAATCTAAACATTTTCCGTGCATTCCAAATATCAACGTGGCTCTTCGCACACGAGGATGGTGTAAGTTTCATATGCATCCCATCTCCGGAGGGAAATACGGACTTTTGCTTAGCGAATGGTAAAGCAGGGCGTGAAAAGCAGAAGTGACTGTCTCCGGTTTATTCCTCCACAAGATCAGACTAACAACTGAATCGAATACGAGTCCACGGAGAAATGTCTATTCTCAAATCTGGCCCCTTGGCGAACGCATGGTCAATGCAACCGAAATAGGTGGGAATCGAAAATCGTTTTGATTATCACGCGTGGATCTTTCGCAAGTGGATAGTGAACGGAGAATAATGCCCGTAAGTTGTTTGGAACCCCTTACCTACGGAACTAACAGCCTCATGATTTTAAAAACGTGCTCAGACTGGCGTTCCAGACGACGTTACTATTAGCGACTCAGTGAACCAAGGATTACTGTGATCCTGTTTTTTACGCACAATTTTAATTGATCACCACTCATAATCAGTCGGTATAGCCTGCTTGCACGTCAGACATTCCCTAAAATTGTCCTGTTCATAAGCATTTCACAAACTCCTGGTCAATTGACGACCCGAAGATTTTTGGCATCTCGTTGTACTTGGTGTTTGGGAGAATAGAAATTCGGGCATATTACAGATTGTTTGAATTCCCAGTTATTTTTCATTTGCAAAACACACGTGCCCTAAAATGTTGCATAGCATCTCCGTCTGCGTGCGGGACGTCTTTGGTCTGTTTCTAATGCGTGTTTGTCACCTCGACATTTGGCTATGCCAATACTCATACAAAAAAGATCCAATATGGATTTGCGTAAGACATTATTTGCAAGCATTTGAGATGAAAGGGTGATTTCACACTTCATATAACCAACAATAAGCCCAAATTAAATGCAAACTCCTACCAAGACCTGATTCAAGGCTTGCCTCTGACGACAAGAACAATCAGTAACCCGGTACCGACTCAAGCAGTCGGTGACCAGAGTCAATGCTATTATTTTCCATTCACCCACGTGAGAACGAAGAAGCACGCCAAATTAATCGGTGTGATTATTTTTGGCTGCAGAGGTTTATATTTGTGTCATCAAAAGAAGTGATTATAGAATAAACGGTCGCCTAAACTCGGAAACAGGCTATACTTGGCTGATAAAGAAGCCTATAATTGGAACCCATTTCTAACAATGAAATTTGGTTGTATGCGTGGAAGGCTGGAATACGTTGGTATCTGACTGGATAGTATCCATTGTCGGCGAATCGTCTTAGTTCACCTTCAGCCAAAGTTATGAAGATCAGTATATCAACGCGTCAACTCTTGCCGGCAAATGCATCTTTTAATAAAAGACGACAGAAACGTCAACAAGGGGTAGAAAATCGAATAGAATAAATTCGAGATGACAAGCATTAATTGGGGACGTAGTGGAAGTATCCCGGAATTCTCCTTTAACAAGAATTGTATGTAAAATATTGCAACGACAATTCAATCTGTACTGACAAACGGTCTTGCTTCGTTAGTCTGCTTGAATTGGATTCACGCTAACAAGCCAACATAGGTTTGTGCACTATATCCCCGGTTTATTTTTCTTTCTAGTTCAGTTGAAACAAAGTGGCAATTCGTTCATGTCAATTTGGATACATACTGCACGAACGTCACACGACGAGAAAAAAAACGTGAATGACGTTCTCCAAGTCAGCGCACCGATGACGGGACAGAGTTCGTCGAAAAACACGGTTTGTTCCGTTTTGCTTGAGGCGTTTATGGTAGTCCGGCAGTCTACGTAGAGATGCATCAATCTGAAGTGGACATTTTCATTGGTCCTCCCGGTGCTTGGTCAGCCTTTGCTTTTTGATAGACATTTGTATGCCGCGAAACTCTTCCTGTGTTTCACATTGACTTGGAGTTTTTGATTATCTTCCTCAGTCTGGGAAAAAAACTCCATGCCATCTTCGTGTTTCCCCTGAGGCTCATTTTATTTGACTTTGAATACAACAACGTTTTTGTTTTTATTCTTTAATGAAATAACCGTCTGGTCATCGTATTTGAGGAAAAGAGCCACGACTAACTAAAAACGGACCAGTGGGGAAGTTGACTGGCGGTGAGAGAATTCGAACCCACCCCGGGGTAGTAAGGCATACTGAATGAATATGTACCGAGATGATCTAGAACATATGGTGTAAATCGGTGTATTTGGGCTTCGCTATTCGATTTGGACACAGAGAAAATCGGTTCCCGGGTAGTTACTGCAAATCATGTACGTTATAATTTACCGATCATCGTAAATGACATTAGAAATCACGCTGAGCAAAGCGAATTTTGTGAAGGAGTGGTTACAAATATTTTCTCTACAAACGGATTCTGATTCAGCAAACATTGTCAAACACTCGCACGATTCGTGGTGCTGTACATTGTGCGTGGTGGATAAAGATAGGATGCGAATTCGCCAAGATTCTAAACACTGAATTTGACGTTTTGATTCGAAACGTGCCATTATCAGTCAGACGCATGTGTTTGAGTGTGTGTGTGGCACTTGCAATGACACTCTCGTCAAAACCCCCCAAATCTTGAATAACGATGAAATTTTTGGTAAGTGAAAATATTTTTTCTCGATCTCATTTCAGACGAACATCAAATTTTCCAAATGGTTAAACAAAGAAATTTGGACAGTTAAAATGGAAAACTTGTCATCGATTGCGGACAAAAAAAGGCAAATCTGAAAGTTTTGAAATCATTTCGTGAATAGAAACGATATAGCTTCCTGGAATACGAAACCATCGATTGCTGATCGTACTTTTTGTAATCCAACATTTGATCGCAAGTTCGATGAATTGTCTTCGTCCATACACAATACCCGGTTGGAAATCATCAATTTCAGGCATTTGTGACGTTAGAGTAGTACCCGTTTAAGGACCAAAGATAGGACATCAGGGATAACAATAAGTTTGAATTTGTTATGCGTCTCGGAAATATGATAGTGATGGACAGATATGCGAAGACATTTGACACTCGAACATTGTTGTGTTATTACATGCATAACCTTCATGCACAATACATGTAACACCACAAATTCCTTCCCAACCCATTTTTTCATCTGACTAATCAAATCCTTCGAAAAGTGAATTTGTTCAAATATATGATGATGTAATGGCATGAGTACGAATCACTGAAAACGAGCTTGTTCGCCAACTTGTGTTTTCTCAATGTGCTCAGTCGGAATTTACAAGGAATATTGTTGTCTTCGCACCATTAATTTATTGCGGTATGAAATCTTGATCGAAAAATCAGAAATGTTCGTTCCCACGATTCAATCTTTTGAAGAAGTTGTGATTGTGCTTGTGCACACACAGTGACCGCCCCCGTTTGACGAGACAGATTGGTTCGAATACAGATTTAACGTGTCAGTCGATACGATGACTAGTGAGTGTACAACGCTGAAACGGTGAACTGGCTCTTGTAGGTTGATTCTGATTGTTGGGATCGTGTCCACGAGATCTTCGCAAGTGTTTGGTGGAGACAATAGGTAATACGGTTGAATGCCGCACTCAGCATCGTTTCGCATTCAGAATCCATCTTCGTCCTTCCGAATTTCAACCTGCTATTTCACAGTTGATCATTTCCAATCTCTCATTGCCCTGTTTTCTGTCGAGTAGACGAGGCGCGTTTGGGAGTTGTAACGACAATCAATCAACGAGTACACCTCCATCGTTCGTATCAAATCGGACTGAGCTTAAACATTTATTGTTCAACTATATTTGCATTGAACAGGGATGACTGGTTGTCACAAAAATCACGAATTGTTTAAATTGAAACAATTCAATTTCAGTTTTTCTTCCGGGATAGCCGAATGCAGTAGAGCGCTGTGGATGCGTGACCCGGTTGTTATGAATTTGCCAGGATCTTTGAGCATCACCAATGAACAAGTGTTCGTGTATTGATAGGGAATTCGCGAAGAACAGATTTCATGTCGAAACCTGAACTGCCCAATGATTCTACGTAATCGTTGGTCTCGGATGAAATTTGCCCTGTGGAATGGAGGTCATCATTTTGATATTAGGAACTCCTGTTTGTGTAAGGTTTCAGCATTCAGTAAGATGAATGATTGTACACACTTCATGGTTTTATTTTGTAAGCATGAATCAGGTCCGAATCGCTCGTCGACAATCGAGTGACAGTCGGTCATGCATAGGTGGCACAGTTGTTTAGGCGCCTCCGTATTTTTATAGGATTGTCACTGACCTTGACCTCTGATGACATCAAAACAGGGGTATACATTTCAAAAGATATCCATTGTCCCTCATCAAATGGGTGAGATGAATGAACTGGCACTTGTGGATGTGTTTGAAAAAACACTCCTTAAGGCAAATTGGGACAACAGCATAGCGCAACAAGCTCTCAGCGATCAGCATATTTAACCTGTCATTGCCAACCACAACAATGCAAAATCGTCATGCATTCGAACCTAATTGAAAGAGACGGCAAGAATCATGCAGAACTGAAAGACGAGACAGCAAGAAGAAAGGTGTCCGTTCACAGATATTTCGAGGAGAGCCGATATCTAAAGAACTTCGTGAGAAGAAACCGTGCACGAAAATGAACAGGGGAGCGAGCAGAGGAACCGTCGAACCAGAAGGATCAATCCTACTTACTGTTAAAGTAAGCAGAATAAGCTCACATTATCATCCGCAATAGAACCACCTGTCCTTACCAGATCGTCCCAATCTTTGAGAAGAGCCACAGAGAACCAGAAAGCACGAATGAAACGGTTGATAAGGAGGTTGTTTACGAAAGAAGGATAATGGAACTTGTCAAAGTACTTCAAGTTTTGTTTCTCTGAAATCTCCAGTCGGAAAAGTGGTCCATCCTCGTGCACGATTCGATTTCATGTCGCATGTGCAAATTGGCTTTGCGCAGGTAACTCCCAAACATTCAAATTGTCTAATCTCACAAACTTGTTTCGTTCACAATTTAGTCAGTTTTACAACACGCTGTGAATAGCAAGGTCGCGATCGCGATCAAAGCATCTTCACACCCACATAGGTTTTCACAGAGTCATTTATTTCCATAACGAAACGAATCATCGTATTTTGACCTTCCCGCTGCGATGAAGATTTTTCTGATGTGGCTCGTGCAACTGAATGGGAATTGGTTTGTTCATGAATGCAGTTCCTGAGAAATATTTCTGTTCTCAAACAGTTTTATCGGAATACATCATTTCGTGTCAGAGCTTATGTCTGGCTTCTACCACCCTTCGTCTGCTCTGGGCGAGTTACTATAAGAGTTATAGTATCTATTTTTCAAATGTATCAAATTTACAGGACGTTCTATCTGATCTTTCAGAATTTGGACTTGAATTTCTCCGTGGGATTTGGGATTTGGCTTAGAATATTTCAATGGTGTCATCTTTCTGAGTGGCAGTATCCGGCCATTTAACCATGCAATGGGCCGCTTGACGATTGGGATATCCATGTTTGTTGTGTTTGGCATCTTCAAAATGTAGATTCCTTGTTCAAGAATGCCAGCACACACCCTTCGTGGTGATCGCTTATTGGTGGCCCACATTTTCGGGCACTTTGGCAGCCTAATCACATCTGGCGGAGCTGTTGGATACTAGGTCTCTTCACGAATTGTGAATATACGATACTTGTGGTTGCACCATTACATCCAGCTTTGCCGCAGGAGAAGGGTATAGATTGTTACAGTTCGCAGTTTTCTACTTTATGGCTGCCAGACCTGGCCCGTCCTCGTCGCAGAAGCCTGTCCACCACCGATTGATCTGACACGTTACTCGTGTCTGGTGGGAACATGGGATGAGCAATGACGAGGTACTTCATTGTGTGTTGAGTGCTGACAGTCGCCCTCTGACTGACATAATCGCCCAACATGGATATCTGTGGCTTGCACATGTATTGTATGCCTGAAAATCGTCTGTCTTTTCGTGTTCACTTTTGCACGTGCTGGTTGAGTGAAGACTGATTGAGGGCCAATTGAATTAGTGTGACGGTCAGGCTACTAGGTGGTGCAGAGTTTTGAAGGCGTTAGTTTCGGTCTTGGCCTCGATTTGTGCTTCACACCTTCATGGTTGGAGCCGAATAGGTAATGATTGTTGTTATTTTTGAGAAGCTGATAAACATGTTCCATAACGGAAGTGATTGGTATGATTTGTATGTTGCTGGTGTGTAGAACTCAGTCATCGTAAAGTGATTCGAAAATATCCGATGATTACAAAATTTGTACGATGAAAACAAGAAAACAATCGGTTTTCCTTGGTTTGCTTATGCTATCCCATTTTGCTTGTCGTTGCGTTGGCATCAAGCGTATTGTAATTGGTCAACTTCTCGACCATCGTGAGTAGTCTTTCTGGAAGCACGTTTCAACATCAAATGATACTGAGGAAATCTCCACGTCCCATTGGTGGGCATTTCGGTAGGTTCGCTTGTACCTGTGCACATTCAATTGCCGGGTGAGTTTGTAGTTCACTTTCTTAGAATTCTTGCTCACCAGTGGTGGTGAGGTCATCTGGCATTAGGACTTTTGAGAAACTTGCTTGTCAATGACTTGTTCATTGTATTGTTTGTGTTGTATTTTACTATACCGCACTGGATTGTAAGGACGTTTGCGGACATAAAGTTTACATTTCATTTAACAACAGTAGTAGAGAGTAAGAAAATAGTTGCACTGATTTGTTTGTAAACGAAAAGTCCGTATCCCTTATTTATTTGTCCTGTCTTTGCCATGTGGAATGACGGCTTACGGCTAGAGCCTCAATCATGTTGAGCGCATACACTTTGCTAATTAGAATCGGAGTAGTCTAATACTTTCCTGATCCATACTGCTTCCGTTTGCTCTACGACATAAAAGGCGATTACTGAATCGTGATTAATATCGTAACATTTACAATAGAAAATAAAAACAATAACTGGATTCATCAGTTCTTCGACGCATGCCTTTTGTCTTCCGGTCCGGCAATCCAACCCCTTCATTATGGCCAACTTTCTTTGTACCCTAGGAGAACGATTTCGCTGTTCTTTGTTCTGAGCAAATGGACCGTGCATTCGGGTAAAAGTAAGCGATTAAAAGACGGATAACGGGATTTTGCCAAAAGCGACCGACATCCGAATAATTCAACATAATAACAAAAACAAACCCGCATGAAAGCGTACATCATTTGTCGTTTTCAAAGGAAAATCAATAATTTCTGGAAAATTCCCGACTGATCAGTGTTTACATGGAAGTATTTGTGTTCGTTGGATAACAAAAGCATCAGATTTGAAATCTTTCAGCGTTCCCCGTGCTTTGAATTTCCTTAAACATCTTTCGACAACATTCATGCTTCGCAGGTCTGAACGGCTTCTCGACATTATTTCCCATTGTCTGAACGCGTGTGTTGTTCTGTGTAACTCGTAGCTTGCATGATGACTCGGATGCCTCGGATCAGATTCGCCAACCTGTTAGAATCAGCAATTTTAGCTTTTGACATTGAAAATTGGTTGTGAATTTTTAGAGAGCTAGGTTGCTGTTTCGTTTGCGAGTATGTTGTCCGTCCCAGCGTTTCTCTTGTCACGTAAATCGATGACCTTTAATTCATTGAAGGAGCTCAATTAAGTCTACACAAAATGGTCCAATTTCGTTTGCTTAGCCAAAGAAGCCTACAGATTAGAAAATGCAAGACAAATTAGACATGACAGCATTTGACTGAACTGCTGTCGAAAACGTGAAACCTTCGAAATGAGTCAAGCGAGTGATTGATTGATTGGGTTTGCTTGTCATCCTCTGATTAGTTCTTATCGGCAAGATAAATGACCGATCGTGTTTGTCAACTGTGGTGGTCTAATCAAGTCATGCCCAATATCTTTTTTGTCCATCCCAATAAGGAGCAATTTTCAATTCAGACACGGGAAACGTATGACAGAATTCAGTAAAAAAAATGCGTACGGGAAAAATTGAGAGGTGTGATAAATGAATTCAGAACAGAGAGTAAAAAAAGGAGAACATGAACACCATCCAAACGTTTTATCGACAAGCGTGGCCCGGTTCCGATTTGTGTGTGGTATAGAGCAAAATGAGAAATCGTGATGCTTCAATGCCTTCAATGCGTATATCCAAGGCTCGGGCAGCTTACGCCGGACTGAACCACTTGTGGCGTTGGCCTGATATTTCACTGAGGTTGAAAGGTCGTGTGTACTGTGCTGCAGTGCGCTGTGTTCAGTTCTTTTAATAAAGGTTCGCGAGGACGTGTGAGAGTATCGTGTGGGCGATGTCTCGATCGAGAAAGTCGTTTGTAGAGCGTTTTCGACAACCAATGTTTACGATGATATGCCTAGGATTAGGATTGGGTGATCGGAGCGAGTTATTAAGAAAGCTATGGTAAAGTAATAATAAGAGGTTAGAACATATCTCAGCAAAATATCTGGGGTGCCACTTCTGAGAATTTACCTTGTTCAGCGTACTGAAACTTACGCTTGACTACTCTTGTTGGTACGTTGTTGGCGCAATGTGACTTATCATCTCTTTTCTACCATTTTCTTCATACTAAGTTTCTGTGTATCGTCCTAAGGAATGGAAGAAGCCATGTGGAGGCCAACAGATGACGTGGCAACGTGGGATGAGAAAATGTACAGCGAAGTTAGGTAAAGTGGGTGTCTCACGCCTTCGTGGTTGGGATCCGAAAGACTCGTCGACTAGCTGGCTGAAGACACTTAACGATGCGGCAGTGAACCGTGCACAGTGGCGATCGCGCTGTCGCTTTCTATCGAATCAGACTGATTGAAAGAGTGCATTTGTACGGTCAGACTGTGTTTCGTATGCTGATGGCAACAGCATTTTATCTTTTGCCGCCTGTGTAGGTCCACTCCCCGTTCCCCTTGGATATTCACTCTTTTTATATAAACGTTTAACTCTGGGGAACGGCAGCGGTCAGTGAGGCTTGCCTTGCTGTTTAACGCTAAACGATGAAAGTTTAGATAGAAAGATAAAGTTCCTTGGCGTCGAATGACTTGAAGAATGAGAAACAAAACTCCCCGGGAAGTTCTCGAATGGATGATTGCACTGGCCTAAGTGATTCCTTGAACTTGCCAAGAGGAACACGTATCTGCTACAGTCTGAAATGTTCAAACGTGTTGGGCTCCGTTGGAGAATTATTAGAAAAGTGCGCAATTAAAAACGATTTTGAAGGCGAGTGTGTTTTGTAGCTCATTTTTGCGCCATTCGAATGCCTAGCTCAATACTCACAAAACCCTGAAACAAGTGTGCAACATCAGATATTCCATGGAGATTGGCGCAACTCAAGCAGTTTCAATTGGATCTGACAGAACCGTTTTGGTTTGCATTCATCGGTTGTTTGCATAAATCGAACTTCGCAGCGGAACCCTTATTCCTCGAAAGTCGCAGTTTCCAGTGCGGCGAATGCTTACAGCCAAATTCCAATGACAATTCCAATCACTGCATGGCTTTTTCCCTCTCCACCACGTTAAGCTTTCTCCTAAAACCGGGAATTTAATTTGTGCTAATTCCCCGTTTCCTTTCGGAACATTCAACTCATATTCTGTCAGGAAAACTTAGCCGGTGACCTTTTAATCCCGTCGTCCTGGTTGCCATGTGCTTCTTGCAAACTCTCGAGATAAGCCTTTTTTGAAATTCCCACTGCCACAACTGATTTCATCGTTCCTGCACTAACTATAGACTTACGAGAGGTGTCATTGTCAAATGCAACGGTATCGTGCAGGCCGTCAAAAGCCTGCTAGTTAGTCAAGCATTACGACTTACTTGGGCATGGCTCCTGGATATGGCCAGGTTTTCTGCATGAATGCCATGTGACATTACCGAATTGGGATGTGGAACGCCAATCAACTCACCATGAGAGCAGAAGCAATTCAGAGATTCGTTCTTACTTTATGGAATCGTCATGGCAACTAACTTTTGCTTCTGCATGTGTGGATTGCCTGATGGATGAGATCGAGTCATCCGAAAAAATAACAGAACTTTTGTCTGTGGCTTCAGAGACCTCATTCGACTGTTCACAAACTGCCCGACCCTCGGTACATGCTCGATCTTGCTTGATCTGTAGATTCCACTGGATATCTGAATAGTTCACAACGGAAATCAGTCGGTCACTTGGGTGAATCTCCAAATGATCAACCTAAATTACATTTAGACGCTTGAATCTGCAGTGTTCGGGTGAATTCAAGAAATTTCTCCGTGAGATTGCGAATCAAGGAGTGGAATTTTCTATGTTTCGTCTTTGGATCGAATTGATTCAATAATGGTCTCTTCATTATGCTAAATGGGGCCATTTTTGGATATCACAAGAATGCCACATTTTTCGTGAATGAATATAATGAGTGGACGTCAGAAGTAGGCTAAAATCAGACTGGTTCTATTTTTCGCATCACTCCGCATACTGCGCTATAACTCGAAGGGTTTGGTCCAGTCTTCGATCTCGGGTGCACCAACATACAGATTCAAGTATTCAATACCGCCTAGCCATACTACTTGAAACCAACTGTAATATTTGTGCATGAAATGGCAATACGGAATTCAGACATTACCAATTACAAAAGGGTGGACCACTAATGCTCGCTAGAATGACTCGGACCCAAGACAAGTTCAGGTTTATTTACAAGTCAACTGCCTACTTAAAAACAAAGAATCCTCATTGGCGCAATATACGGGGACTGATGGCATTGGAGGCATGTTTGAACTTTACGGTCATCTGACGCCAACGTTCTCACTGGTTGATTACCTAAGCAGGTGTCAACAAAGCTGTGTCGGACTGTAACACGTGACTTCCGCGTAGAATCCCTCGGAGAAGTTCCCCCAAAATGTGTGACTAAGTGAAGCCTCAGCTAGGGAACAAATTTGACTGACACTGTCCTCGTATCTACCCGGAAGAACAGACTGTGAACTTGTGTAACTTAGTTTTGATATATTCTATCTAGGAAGGCTTAGTGATTAAAACTCTACCTCGATAACTGACGGACTAATCTTCCTGAGCGTGGTAGACATCCATGGACGACAACATCGATCAAGAGTAAGTGTTTCAAGGCCCCCAGACCTCTTCGTCATCCCCCGGAACGTGTAACTTCATTCTGCTCGTGGATTAGTAAGAGATTGCTGCAAGAACGAACGAACCATAGATGACATGAGATAACAATTGCGTACCTCTTTGAACAGTGGACTAATATTGGCCAATCAAGAGTAACCGAAATAAAAACTGACTCCAAATCGGGATCAAATAAGTAGCATCCCCTCGACTCCACATTAGTGATGCTTAATTTGTTTGAAAGACTCCTACTCCATACCAGCTTGGAAAGCAAAACTAGGTCGATTTTCTGTTTGTGAATTCGAGTGAAAGCGAAAACAGATAGATCAGTCGAAAATGCTTTCTGATATCCAGGTTGCACAATCTGCTTCACACAATTACTGTTAGGACTGGAGTTTGCACATCAGTCGTTACGTATTTTCGTGGTGGTGAATCGCAGCGTCTTCCGTCCAAAGCGGGTGCCTACCTACACCACCCCCCTCCAAAAAACGGTCCATTGCTTTATTCCCATTCTTCTTCTTCTTCGTCTTCTTCTTCTGGTACTTCGAATGGTTTTCCATTCCTCCCACAGTGGTTAGCTTCACGCATGCTGACCATGCAACCTTGAGATGTGAATTCAGCCACGCTGAATAGGCAATGAAAGTCCAAAAAATCAGATGAACGATGTTGTGCACTGGTACTTGCTCCGCTTCACTTAGCTGAATCCATCGGTCTACCATATTTCAGAACTACATCAAAAGAATTCAAAGCATGTCAAAACTGTTCGTAAACGCTACCTGATTTGCTTAGTACTATCCCACTCACTTAGATTAGAAAACCCGTTCATCCTGCATGGGACTGTTGAATTCTTAACACCAGTGTACAGTTTGTAAGGAGATACGCGCTTGCCAAATCACACGAAAACAACGGAAAAATAGTACAGTGATCTTTTGTCCATATCTGCAAGCCACCTCGTGACATTTTCCACAATGGACGCGCTACTGTCCACTTGTTCTGTCTGGGCAGTCGAAAAAGCACTTTCACTGTCCGACCAGATCCATGCAATTTAGAAGTGCAATGGTCAGTCCAAACAGGAACTTGTAAACGTCTTCGTGAATACGTAGATGGAGCATTTCGAAATTACTGACAGTTTCATCCTATGCGACGCAGTGAATTTACAAGTACTCTTCTACTTGAATTTGGTACATGATCAAAGTTCGACCACGTGTTCGTTCGTAAATTGACTAGCCGTAAATCTACTTTGTTCTCACTGCACCTTGCTCGTTTCTACTTCTTGGTGTGATGAAAATGTCTGCTTAGTCATGTAAATTTTGGCCCAATCGAACATGAGTCATCTTGGGGGAATTTAATCCGCATATAATATCGTTACTGAATCTACGCATCAAAATAGGGCATGCATAGCTGACCAGTCTGCCTGATGGGATGCTTAAGACATTTTTTTTCTTATTATTTGTTTGATGCATCAACACAATGGCACAGACATGTACCGTACCCACTAGAGGAGCTTACTTCAGCGGCGATATCGGAGGTGAACTGAGGCAACCTATGGAAATCAATAGCCCTGGGCTTGGAACGTGCACTGACATCGAACCCCACATGGTCTCACTAGGTTCGGTGGGTTTGTCTTTCTTCAGTGACATCAGATGGGCATATACACAGGCCGGTGTTTTTTACATTTGGTACTTTCTGTGGACAGGAAGAAATGCTTAGATTATCAGTTAACGATTTGCAATGATACAACGGGACAAACTGATCTACAGGTAATTAGGCGAGATATGATTCCACTAGAGAATTATTCCCAATCAAGATGTTTATGTGGAGGTTAGTGAATCGTCGAATCTGATGAGATTCAGATCAAGTTAAGCTTCTTTGTTGTAAGTAGTATGTTTTCGTAAATGAATGAGTAAGAAAAACTTCCTTGGGACCACACGGCGGCCCTCGTTTTTTACCGCTTGTCAGGTTCGACTACACGGTAATCTGCTACCCATTTACACCCATGCACGAGCATTTCTTCGTTACATTAAAACTAGCATTTCGTCCGAATCACTAGGTGCGTATATATGCCCTAGATCACTGTATGATTCCTCCCACGGATCATGCACGCTGCACAGTCTAACATAGCTGTTCGAGAAAGACAAAGTTTGGGAACAGTACACCCAATGCCGGAGATTGCAAATGTTTGATTTTTCCGACCAAATAAACAAGTTATTTTCTTGCTAGAATTTCATCTGAATCGTTAGGAACTAGAATGGATGATAAGTCGATTTAATCATCACATGGTGATTCATCGGAGGTTTTTCGTCGGTTAGGCAAGGCTAACTTTGAGAAAGGGGACACGGGGCCCGAAAGTTTTGCTTTTTCCTCTCAGTAGTATATTTCGAATACCTGAAGATCGGCAATAACCGCAAAACCGGTTGTGTGCTTCCGGGGAAATTTTGTTCATCCACCTTTATGCAAAACATAATACTGATGGGCTATTTTCTTCTTCATCATAACCATATTCCAATGGTTTGGAAGTTTGCTTCCGTTTCTTTAGACGAATTCAAACTTTTCATCACGTTGGAAAACCACGTTCAATCTGATCGTTAAGTTCGATAACCATTCGGCATTGTCTCCCAACAGCAAACGAACAGGGTCGAATCGTGCGGTATTCGAATATTTTGCAAAGTCCATTCAAACAAAAACAAAACCACATTCGTTGCATTAAAAGTGCCAATTTGTGCAAGAATGTGTTACTTCAAAACAGACCAGCTGAAAATTTATAGTGTTTCAAAATAGTTTTACCCTTAGAAAAGAACCTGTTCAACTGGCAAATCGTTGAACTGCCCGCGAATATGTATTTTTATTAATAATATTGTTACCAGTGCGATTGAATTATTCATTGGTCTTGTAAAATTGTTCTAATCGTGGTGGAATCTTCCAACAGTGATGCTTTCTTTGTTCTTGTGCCTGAAAAAAAACAGGCAAAACGTGACTAATTGTTACCACGCCAGGAAAACCCATCCGCCCACTTGGTTTGGCGTGACCGGGGCAATTTTCTTCTATTCATTATCGCATATCACCGACGAAAAGATATCAAAGGAACCACCATTATTTTCTTTCCTTGTCCGTCGAACTAGTTCGTCAATCATTTCGCGAATTCTTGGACAGATTCGTATGTGTTTACCTGTCGGGTAGATGGACGGACATCCGAGCTTGTGTTGCTAGTCGTCTTACCAATAGTGATCTTCTTGGTTCATATTTGATATATAATAATAATAGAAAATTTTTCCTATTCAGCAGTATCAGTGTTACAAAATTCTTCACTCTTCCATATGAACGCGTCAAATAGTCCTCCTGCTCACTCGGTGAACTCTTACTGTCTGTCGGCAAGGCATTTTTGATTAGATTTCTGCTTTTATCATGTTAGCCGAACTGACCCAGAGGCTGGGATTCGGAAATGATTACCATAGGTAGAAATAATCATTTCCCTGTAAGTAGTTAGGGGGCATGAGTGAATGATAAGTCCATTTAATAATCGCACTGTGATGCGTTGGACAATTTTCGTCGGTCAGACAGGGTTTACTTTCAGCAATAGGACACAAGGCTTGAAAGTTTTGGTTTTTCTCAGTACTGGACGACCGATGACTGCAAAACCGATCGTGTGCTTCCGGATGAATTTTGTTCATCTATCCTCAGGTAAAACATGGTACTGAGAAGAAAAATCATTCTCGTGCACTGTTTCGTACTCCAATGCAACAAATTCCGCGGTCTACAAAATACGACCCAACGAGGAAGCTGACAGAAATGGAAAATATTGAACTAACAAGACTCTTATTAATATGCTGGTAATGTATTGGTTTTCTGGCCACTTCAGATTCAAGCCGAATAACTGAATTAGTATAGTCAATCCATTTTAAGAAGATCCTAGTGCACAGCGAGAACGGTCCATCTGTAATAGAAATACCCCGCAGATAGAACAGTCATTTTTTTCGGAGCATAGCATTTGTTAGCTACTACTAATTCTTCAAAATGTCATCATTCGCAAGTTTCAATCCACGTGTCCGTAACGAGAATATCGGCACCACAAACCGGCGCCCATTGGGAACAAAAGATCACCATTTAAGGGTTGTGTGGATTAACCTTATCGATCCGTAGCAAGTTGACCAGTCGAGTGAGTGGTGTTCGTTGATTCGATATCGCGCGGCTCTCGACAGGCTGCAAAATTACCGGGCACTGTGACACGTGACCCGCGCGCAACTCGCCGCACTCGAACGATGCATCAGTCAGCTCGTTCAGATTTAACAGTCCTTGTCCAACCGTATATGTGTACTGTCAGTGCTTATTTTTACTGTGTGCTACTATCACTGTAAAAAAAATTGTAAGGTTTAAATTAACCTAGTTAACAGTGTAGTCGAGAAAAAATGTGACCGACTGGCAAAATTATATGATGCAAGCGAATCACCCCGTTTTGCTTCACGGAATAATCATCCACGGAAGATGCAATGTGTGTACAGCCGAATAGATCAGTCGAGCAGCTCTGTCCAATGAATAAAGAATGTTAGTTGGAATCAACGGATTCGAAAAAATAAAATCCCAAGCGGGTGTACAACAAAATTTCAAATGCAGATCATTCGTTCGCTAGGGCAAAACAACCGGCCGTTGATAACAATGTAAAACCGTTTGTTTTTCTCGTCACACTGGGTCTTGCGGAAGTGAAGCACGATAGTGTCCGGCATACGGGGACTGGATGACTAATTATTTTGGGATCGAATGAATCAGGCATGGGGCTGGAATCGGACTGACTACAAGCTGGAAGTTTGGTTCCGACTTAGCGATTCCTCCTGGTTCAGTGAACGCGATGATGATGCTGGCAGTTTCCGTGGCCAAATGCGAATCAAAAACGAGAAACAATCGACCCCAGAAACTAGGTCCAATTAGCCAAGGAGCTTCCATCTGAACGGACCCGCTTGAATGGTTTGATTAAGACAAATAACCAATAATCATTTTCACCGGTCTGCGAATTATTTGGTCGTTCCTACTTGATTAAGGTGTACAATGCTTCATTTGGTTTCCTAATGGTCAGTTGAGCGATGTCATCCAATGGTGAACTATTTCATTCAACAAGTTTTATGAATAGAAACAGAGGCAGGCAGACAAAGCTAGAGCGTGGGGGGGGGCGGAATGGCCAAGTTTTTGCTGTCCCAAGTGCTACGCGTATACGGGAGTGCAAACAAAGCAGATGGTCAGTCACGTTAGAGCAGTCCGGCTTTAACTGGTCAATTTTCGAATCAGATAAGATATGCAAATCCTATTTTGACGACATTTTCCGAAATTCTGACTTGCTGACTGGAACAGGAAAGACAACCAGATAAGATTCGACACCGTAATGTCAATTTATCGATCGAAATGATGTAAACGTTTTTTTTTCATCTCTCTGAATCTATTTATTTCTGTCGGGGACAACTTTTCAGTTTCTTCTGAAAAGTGGACCAACCTTTTTAGACGCCAGATGCACGCGAAGATATAGCGACAACATATAATGCTTCGTTCAAAGGAAAGCGGCGTGGAGCTGTCAGCGTTTATATTTTGTAAGCTTTACTCTGCTTTTATGCAAACGCAGCTAATGTGGACTGCTTACCAACCCTTCAGGGGTTTTGTTCTTCCCTAAGAAGAAGACAGTCTTTCTCGCACAACACTCGTATTGGTTGCTAAGTCAAATTCATTTACGTCCATAATCGACAAATGCCCAAGGGAGCATCAGTCCGTAAGGCAACAAAGAAAGCCAACCACATCAGACTGAGCTTCAGGGGGAGACCGTAATCCTAAAGATTTCAGTCAAAACGTCGACCACAACCCGGACGTTTCCAGCCAAAAACGTTCAAATCCTACCAACCACCTGCAGGATTATTTTGAACTAGCGCAAATCCAGTCCGATGTCGCTGCCTGCTTTAATTCTGTATCGGTTTACCTGTAATTGTGGAGGCAGCCGCATCGACACAACAGACGCAAGGCTATCACAGAGGATGTGATGACATATCCTCAACTGGTTGGTCAAGCCGATATCGAAAAACATCAATAGTTTTTCAGATCCCGAGGTCATCAATTGCGAAGTGCTTTGATGGTAACCGAAAGCACATTTGACTCCAGATAATCTTATAAAACGTTATCAGTGGCTTTGAGCACTAAGGGGTACACTGATGAAAGGGGAGATGAAAGCCGACTTACAGATACTCGTCCAGGGAATTGTGATTCGAATTTTTAAGCAACAACATTAGAGAATGCTGCGGCGGAGCCAAGACGAACACACTGATGATCGATTTTGGTAGTGAATCTTTTCGAAGTTCGGAGCTGTCCGAGTTTTAACATTTGCAAAGTCCAAGTCAGTGATTGCCGGATATCAGCTCACTAACGTGCCATAAACAACTGATTATGTTATTACGGAATTCAACAAAATATACTCTGTGCATCAAGGAGAATTCGGAATTCCGTCGAGACATTCAAAGAGATCGAATGTGGAAGGCACTTCAACCATCGGAATTCGGTTATCCCATTCTGACGAACGATGCGACAATGATTGTTCCGAAAAGTAAAGTGGAGTTCACTTCTAGATCAGCGTACTGTTGATGGTAGGCTCGGTCGTGATCTAAAACAGTCTAACACATTCGAACACACTCAAAAGGAATTCCTTGGGTGCACAACGGTGAATACACCACTAATGGGAAAACTAAATTTTTAGTCGATTTCTCGGTTAAATAAGCGGTTACCAGGTGATATTCCATGAAATTCCGGGGTTTACACTGAAAGGAATCGATTAGATCGGGTTACGACTCGTCTCGAGCTTGTTTTATTTCCCAGATATGGCAGGCTGAATTAGTTCAGTTAAGCCTGGTCCATGTTTCTCAAACTGGGACACAAAACTAACAAAGTTGAGAAGACATTTGTGTACAAAATATGCGGAATAAGTGCTGAAAGGTTGTCGTCACTGACGATTTTAAGTTAAACAAATCATTCCTTGAGTGCATTTGAAAATATTGGTCTAATCCTTGAAGGGTGTACTAATTCAATCAGTTCACCTACTTGTGATGCTCCAATAACTTTGATGGCAAGCAACAACTCGTACGGGGTCTCAAACGGTACAACAAAACGGTCGCGCAGGAAAACCCACTGCGTTGTCTCGGTGAAGCAAAGCAGAGCACTGCCGTCCATGTTCAAGGAATTTGTCATGCTTAGGCTACCTGCGTGGTACTTTTCTATCAGTAGGGGTCGACTACTGTGCTTCAGTGGCCCGCAGTTGTACATGTCAGTGATGGACAGGTGCAATTTCATCTCTCGTGAAGTTCAAAAATCGCTGACGTGCTGCCCGGCGACGTAATATCTAAGGCGTTCAACTCACAATCGTCCGACCCGAGTTCGCATGAGAGTTCGATGGGCATTCACCGCCGAAGCGACTGATCTCACCGAATCGTTACTGTTGTACCGTGAAATGGTAAATATACACAAGGAAAAAACAACTGCCATTTAAGTTGCTGGATTTCTATCAATCTTGCTAGACCCGTGTGAATTCAATCCTCGCACTGCTTGTTATGTTGTCAAGATGCTGTCAGTACACGGATACACTAGGGTCGATTTTCCTGAACAGATTGATTTTGCTGAGTTCTCGGGTAACTGGAATCCGCCGCAACTTATAATAGGCTACCAGGTAAACTGTGCCGCCTGAGTGAGATCGCTGCGTTTAAGTTTGCACTCACGAACACTTGAATAAGAGACGACGATCTAAAGTCCTAACAAGTAGAACATCAGAAATGATTAGTTCAAAGAAGGACACGTCCGGAACTGTCGTGGAATGCAGAAGAACAGAACTATCCATGCTCTGCTTTGCCGAGTTACCGAAGGTCGACGAAAGAGGTACATGAAAGTGGATTCAAGATAAAAAAGACAAATATCATCATTCATGGAATGGTAGACGAAGGATAACTTGGGGAAAAAAGGACAGACTACTCGACATCAATATCGAGTCGAATCGTCCGAGACTACAGCTCATCATCCACTAAAGTAAGAAACATCACAAGAATGCCGATGAGATTTGCACTGCAGGTTTGATCACAATTTCAAATAGGTGAGGATAGTAAATAGGGAGTTTTTGATGGTTTCTGTCAAATGTCAAGACAAAAGCTTATGGTGAGGTATCGCCAATATTCGTCCGCCAAATAACACGCATATCGTGGATGGTCACGAGTATCATAAGTACCGGTGGCGGAAATGCGAAGCACTGGAGTTGTATACCTTTTGGTCTGATCACAACACACGAATAATGTTCCCTGTTTTTCCCCATACGATAATCACATCGATCAGACTGATGAGGGAACTCGAAGTTACCCTGGGAATGGCGCGATTTGTCTCTTTGGATGCAACCTAGACAACTGGCTGTCCCCAAGGGAACGGAGCAGATTATATTTCACGCTTTTGTAGAAGCATTTCAGCGTTTCACCCGTTGGTTTTCATGAAAATTATAGTGGTAAGAGACTAGGAGAATGTGATGGGGAACTTTTGTACTAGAAATCCAGAGATGGGGTAACGAGATTTTAAATTATGCTATATTGAAATGATTGGGGCGCAACAAAAACGTCAATAGAAAGAGTTCTTCGCTGTTCACTACCGTGCAAGGTGCGTATCAGTTCGAACAGTAGTCAAGTTCTTCAGTCGATAATTCGGAGCAATAAGTATGTAAATTGTAATCAGTTCAACCCCATTTTCTTAATCAGGCAAGAACGATTAAACATGAACACTCGACTACCTGCCGACCCGCCGGTACGACGCTCTCTTAGTTTTCGTAGTCGAACCAATCAAGTGGGTCGACTTAAGTCAAAGCCCATTGGCTGATTGCGACTAGGCTGTCGGTCTCGCCATCTCCGCTTTGGTTTTCATTTTGACCAATGTCTCTACCTGTACCCAAATTTGTCAGGAAAATTAGATTACTTTTATTCTGGCCCTGAATCATCACGAATCACTGATTCCGATCTAACTGTTCAGCTTACAATCGGTTTGACTCCTGTTCCGGATATGGCCTATCTGATCTCTTAGTAATTTGTCATCCGGTCCGATCTTCCGAACTTAATCCATCTTTACTGTCGCGGTATTTATCGTGCAAAAGCCGGAGCGATCTTCTATCGCTGACGGCAGCTCGATGCATGGTCTCATGTTCCGTAACCAGATAACCACTTTATTTTAGGAATAGGAGTTATTAACAATTCACATAGCTCAAGCACATTTTCAAATATATATAAACTTTGTCCACTCATTAACATACTACTTATAATTTCTAAATATGCATATGTATATTCTGAGGCATTCTGCCCTCGTTCCTAAGGTTGGTTTAGCCCAACTGACAAAGAATTATCAATGAATCACAGTTGTGTTTCTTCTGTGGGCTTTTCGACGAAGCGCTTCCATGCGCACTCCTGATGCTACAAATTCGATTCTGGTGAGACACACCGATTCGGAGTGTACAGGTATAAGGATGCTTGGGCAAGAGAGTACCGGGTACGCAAACCTGACAAGCGCCAATAACCGCGAGACCAATCGTATGCTGCCGGGCTAATTTCGTTCACTCATCGAGATACTACTTACTATGTATATAAATATATATCGATTAAATTTGCTCGTATTTCAAATTTGCGCATGTGTACTGAACTCCGGAATGGATCGAAATATCAGCAAGCTCTGTTTGCTCATTCTCAGCTCCTCAATTTCACGGACACTGCCTCTGACCGAATGGGACCTCGTGCGATTCTATACCAGTTCGCGTTTCAAATCATGCCTACTGACCTTTCCGTGTAATGGACCCTAGCGAGTATGGGGCATGCCCCTCGTGCTATGTACATGCTTCAAGCTGCTATAGAAATATTATAATAAAACACATCAGTTGTAAGCTAAGGCAAGCTGGCATACAAATGTAAAGAATATGTCGAAGAAATAACCCAACCAGTACCACTGGTCTCTTACCTTGCGTTTGTTGACTGGATGTTTATTACATTTGGCTTCAACTCGTCCCACCATTATTGTCTAGCCTAAACATTCTTTACCGTGTCCATGTACCCCGATTTACGACTTGGTCACGGCGCGAAACGGTTCCAAGCGTGCCAGGCCAGAACTACAAGTCTCGAACCAAAAAAAAGTGGAAAGATCGGAACGTCCTACGAAAAGTTTTGAGTTCAGAGCGCTCATACAGGTACAAGCTATTCTCGGATAAATCGGATGAGTTTAGTTATTTCATTAGGTAGTCCATGGTCTTTTTTCGCGTGTTAGCAATTTTCATTCTACTGGCCCCTTTCTCTATCGTATCGATTTGTCTTTACCAACAATTAATTGGACTTGAAATTAAATGAATTGGAAATGAATTTAAATGAATTCCGTCCCCGTTCAGTTTTGCATAAACCAAGTTAGAAATAATCAATAAAATGTGTGAGCACTTTTTGAAATCTAGCGGTATAGTAACAGTTCTAAAACGAAATAACTGAGCTTGCAAAAACACACTATGATTTCAGTTGTTAAATCACAGTACCGAAACTCCATAGGGAATAAAGAACGAAGAACAGTGAAAGATCGATTACAAAGCAGTAGTCAAACTACCTAAACAAGACAGTTCCTGCCCGGGCAACTTTTTCATACATCTTTGATAAATCAACGACTGGCTACCTTCAACCATCTTCCAATCATTACCTGCCTCGAATAAAGGTGTACAATGTGACACTTGTAAAGTCAATCCCAATCACCTTAACCTATTCTGATTCATTGCTTGTTTCGAAGACTGAACTGTATGGACCAGTAACTCGCGATTAACTTCCGAGTTGCTGAGGCTATTCTCACACCAAATTCTATGGACACGTTGAAGACAACAGTCTTCGCACATCTATTCTTTTGAAACCTTAAAGCATCTCACTGATACCGTGTAAGATCGATAACCTTCGATCGATAAATGCATGTCACACCTATAATACAGGTGTTTAAAATTCGTGAATGCTGATAGAGCCTAAAGAATGCACGAAGACAATTCATCCAACATACGACGGCCAAATGAGATAAAACTACCCAAATACCTAAATTGATCCACCCTACCTAGCTGTGCATCTGCAAGAACGAGGTTCGACTTTGAGCCACATCTGTCCTGCAATATAATTTTCCAATGCGAAGATGCAAAACGCATTCCAAACGTACTCACATTATTGCTCGAATGATGGAGAAGAACCCGCACTTTGTTTAAATTTTCCGCCAGTCTCGATAATGACTGCAGCACTACAAATTTATACGCTTAAGTCTATAAACAACAATGCAATATGACATCATCCGTATATTCGAAGTTACACAGTTTCTTGTCTCAACAACTATCAATGTCATTGTTCTCACAAAAGGATAAGGCACTCGCCATTATTATCAAAATGATAAACGTGAACGGAATGGATGAAAGAGAATAACCAAGGATAACCAAGCCAAGTCACGTGGTGAACTCCGGAGGAAGATTGCCGCAGGCACGAACGTCCGCTTTGGCTATTCGCATGCAGAGATTGCAGGAGTGAAATGAATTTATCTGTCACATCCTTCAATGAGAGATAACACCAACGAATTGCACAAATGACTTAGCCGAACACTGCTTTAAAATCAAGAAAGACAAAAATATTGATTTAATAAACATATGCCTATTTTCTAAGATCGGTCGCAGAGTGAAAATTTGATCAATACAACCTCGACCGGGATGGAAACTGGCTTGGTCGCCACGCATACATCTTTCGCGAGTATTAGATAATTGGCAGAGAATGGTGCCCGTGAGCAGTTTGTTTGAAATATTAACTGCAATAGTTCTTCTATGGTTCTTGCAAATCGGCACAATCAGTGATTCATACTTGTCTTTAGGAATCTCTTTT
>LUCM01004654.1:0-23043 GCA_008360955.1 Fasciolopsis buskii | reverse complement strand
TGTGTGCTTCAAACGAAGGGTGTAACTGCGACCATACACTGAGAAATTGAATGATCATGAGAAAAATGCAGAGAAGCATACCGACCACTAAACAATCAGCCCGAATCAGTGGATAGCACGGTCCAGATTATTCTGTACCACGACCGATCCTGTGCTTGTACTATTCACTCACGATATTTCAACGATCACTTTTGGCGAGTGCATCCACTAAGCACGTTAACGAGTATTGATCATACAAAGCTTTTCAATCGAACAACAATCAATCTGCAAGTCAGCGAGGAGCGGTCGAATGAAAACTCATCCAAGTGCATTTTCACTCATTTTTCCCACCTAGTTGCCAGCTCAAATCAACCACGAAACTGGGAAACCAGGACCAGAAGATAACTTCGTCAGGCCTCAACCCATTGGTCCTCGAAACGTGGATGAGATCACGTAACCGGGAAAGCCGTCATACCATGTCAATGTGTTATCTCATTGCACTTATACACGCATCCAGGGGTGTACGTGTATATGTATGTGTGCATGTATATATGTGTGTATGCATGCATGTATGCATGTATGCATGCGTATGTATGTATGCGTGTATATGTGTCTGCGTGCAGGCATGTATGTGCACGCACATGTGCATTTGTTTAAGCGTGCACCTTATCTAACTGTTTTTTTCTCCCGGGGTTCTTTTCCCCGAAATAGTCAACCTCAATAACCCAATTATTTTTAGCAATAGCCCATTCTTTAGGCATTCTCGAAGTTTGATATCTTTCACTTTCAAACCGACCGTGAATTTGCGAACCAAGTTTGATTGACCTAAACCATTTTCGAACTTAATGCGAATGATCATGTACAGTGCGTCTTTTGTCCCACACTTATTTGGGTTTTTCGGGACTAATATATTTTTCACTTCTAAAACTGGATATATTTTGAGGAGCCAATCTGAAAAATGGTTTATCACGTTCATAGTATTACAGATTTTGTCAACCAATCTCGTTGAATCTGTGCACAATGCAACACTGAGGATCTGCCAACCTAAGAATGCTATTCCCTGACGCAAGATCCGTCCTACTAATCATGTGAATAGAGAACGGTTGGCGTGGACACTCCCATTACTATTGACAATGCTGTGAAATTTGAAGAATCCGGTCACAAAGTCGCTGGAATTTTAAGGACCAAAATTCATCAACGCGACCAACCCATCTGATTGTACTAGTTCAGTGTATAGCAGGCTAATACCTCCCAACTGTAGTGTGTAACCCCCGGGTTCTTACCTAGTTGCAATCAATTGGATAATGTTTTCAAACTCGCAGCCATGGTTGTTAAATAAGGGGTAAGATAAACTAAACATGCGTTTTCAGGCAACGCACTATATTTCACACAAGTACATCAAATGTGAATCCGTGTGCCCATTCACATAAATTGATTGTCTACTGTAATTTTCAAGCGTGGCTGAGGTGTTCATTGAAGAGATGCATGCTTATTTCAGTCACGTTTACGCTTGTTTGAAATAAACCAAAAGGTGTCAAAAGGTGGCCGAGCGAATTCAGACAACCGGTCACAAAAATCCTCGCTGATCTGGCACACTGAAAGACTCACACCTCTAGGCCAGTTATCATGCTGTTAACCAAATCCACTTATAGTTCGACGACACCTACGTCGACTGAACCAAAGAGCCGTTACGAAATTGGATTTTGTGACATATTCCCAAAGGGAATTTAACACGAAATAAAAACGTAAGACTTCGAATAGCAACGAATCACGGGCCAGTTATGCACCGTCAACAACAGAATGTCAACATGTTCTGGTAACGCCAAAACAAAGGATTAGCAAAGTAACTGTTCAGGATCGATTAAGGGACAGGAAACACGAAAACGTTAACACAAGTCGGGGCGATAATAATTCGACAGAAAGAATTTTCCAATTTGAATAACCAATGATATATTACACGAAACGGTTTATCATGCGAACTACGGGCTGGAGTCAGCATTAGAAAACCATGGAAGCAGTTTCTAACAGGGTCACAAATTTGCCAATAAGGAAACTGTAACTCTGACTGTCAACCGCAGGAATCGATTGATTTTGGACTTTGATTCTGAAATCTCTGTTCAAACGAAATAATTTCATTGAACAAGTTGGAGAGCAGAAGTCAAAACTGATTCATAAATATGAACTGGTCATACCCAAACACGGCCTTCAGTAACAAAAATATTGATCTCTTGGAAGCCAACAGGGATGTCTGCCTGAATGTAACACGATCTGGTAAAGGTATACATTAAGTCCAATAGAATGAGGACTTCATTTAGGGAGTAGTCAACGGAAACCCATTGTGATCGATCCACTTGCTGGTCATGTTATACCGTCCAATACAGTCTCCTGCTAGCCAATGAGAACCGCGAAGCCAGTTGATCGTGAAATACAATTACTGGACGGACTTTATTCCTTTAGTCAGGCTGTCTCCTATTTTTCTATATGTGCATATCAATTTCTAAAACGCGCTATCTTAATATCGGTGGATGCAGTACCGTAAGACACGTCGGATTACTAATTTCACTAGCCATACAATTTGGACGGCTCTTCTGGATGTCAGGCAAAATTTTCATAATAATTCCCGGCCCGCACAGAATTCACGGTTTCGTTTGAGAGGACCTTTAAGTGGAACAGTAATTCGGCAGTTTCGACCTAACCGCCGGGCTAGGAACTCGCAAACATTTGAGACTTTTATGATTCCATTACTGCTATGGCAGTAAAACTTGGCGTTTGCATCGCAATAGCTTCATCCCCAGTCAAGTTGACATCATCAGTGCAAGTGTGCAGTTGTAAGGCTTCTTCTCCATTTATACGGTTACCATTGGCCACGCATGACCTTCAACTTCTCCGATCACCTTGATCCGGAAATCATACGTCCGTTTTGTCCTTCGTATCTGTTCGTTTGACCCTTGTGACATCAGAATATTCGCATTCAACTCGAGTAGTCTGATCAGGTTATTTGTGTGTCGTTGTTTTTATTTCGAATATTGTGTGAGGCAGTTTCGTAGACAAATCTGTATGAATGACACTGATTTGTGATTATGATCTGTGTTATTTGAAATTCGGTTCTCTTTTGCACTTTCAAAATGCTAGCTACTTGTTCTACGGGAATGGCAGGAGCCTGTGCCTACACTCAATAGCTTCACGTACTCGAAATACAAACAACGCAACACGACTAAACAAATCAGAGTTCTCAGATCAAATGTCAAGCCAACAGAGGTGAATTGGAAAACAGAGGCATAATTTCCAGGTTATGGTGGTCGAAGAAGCTGAAGTTCAAGCTCCATGGCAGTCCGATAAATAGAGGAGAACCCCAACAACCGCGCACTTGCACTGATGATGTCACCTCGACTGGTGATGAAACGTCTGCCACGTGAATGCTAAGCTCAGCTATCAGATCCCGGTGAAAACGCGGGACCTGAAGTCTAAGCGACTAGAAAGAGGCAAATCTTCAAATTACAGCTGACCAACCAGTGAAGTCGGAATATCATAAACAAGTACGCCAGCCCATATCAAATGATGGGCACTCGGACATGTTTTGATGAAAGACCGTTGCTATTTGTGACAGTTAATTCTTTCACTTCGTTAATATAATTTTGTATGACCTTTTAGTGTAAGTACCCTCGTAGATATTTTTTAACTAACTAAAAATCCACAAAGACCCCTCAATGCAAGGTTTTTATAGGGCATAAATTGATTTGGGGTTCTGTCTGATTCTGGCACTTCTTGTCGAAGGTGTACGTCTATGGTAGGGAGAATCGGATTGGAGATTTTTCCGGACTATAAGTTCGATAATGGTTAATCTGTGCGAGGATTTTTTCTGAAGATTGTTAGATGTTAACCTCATTCCTCACTTCCCAGAAGTCGTGTGATCAAAATTAGCTGGACGGTGAACAACCGCTATTGATCGGGTGGCCATTCGATCGGGACCACGAGGGCAGACACCTGACCCTTGGTGTTACGAAACATGGTAGTGCTAGTAGGATCCGTTATTAATCAAGTTCCGTCAATTAAAACAATCCTTTCGCATTCCGCATACAGTCACGTGGTTCATGAATATACTTGAACAACCGACATTGTCTTTCATTTCCCGTCTTTCCTTTCTACCACCATGTTGGTTTGGATCGGCAAGTCCTTGCAGCAATATCGTTAGTCCATATCACGTAATCTTAAGAGCCTACCTGATCGAAGTCACTATCAATATTCCTCAACATAACGAATATTTGCAAATATTTTGTAAGCACATAGAAACCATGTGACTATTTCTCAATAGTAACGTATGATTGATTAGAATGATTCCCGATTAATGCAATAACAATATTACTTCCCAAAAAAACATTACACCCGGCATAACTGTTGGCAGGTAAACGGTGGGTTTAGCGATATTTTTTCCACCGGAATTACTTAAACGTTTGTTGCGGAATTTCACCGAAGAATTCAAGGTTGGCGTTCGGGATGCGTATGACGTACTCAATGCCAAATAGAAAAAAAAACTGAATAATACCATTACATGATAACGAAAAAGAACACGATATCAAACAACTTCATGTTCGATAACTTCATCCTCTGGCTAACACGTAGTGGGGTACACGTTTTTGTGAATGTCACAATATTAAGATGTGATTGGTTAATGAAAATAATGTGTGGAATGCGGTTTGGAAGATAGGAATGGGCGGATAGTTGGTTGTTCGTGGTTGGGAAAAATCCACTGAATAAAGCATGCGAGACAGATTAACTGTTTCCTGTCACACGTGAAAGCTCACGGTCAAGGACAAATGGGGGTATGACTGGCATTCGCGAATCACGGCTGTAGTAGCTGGGGTGAGACTCGAGCAATGAGCTTAACAACCTGATTTCTGTTGATTCCGTTGTTGCCAAGTAAAACTTACGAGCAGCTTTCGACGAATTCTTCGGTATCTTGTAGATCACATTGAAACCCTCGTCATTCACCCGGTGTCCGGTGTTTGCGAGGTGCTCAACGATCGTACTAGCTATGGATTTTCTCGTTCCCGTTTTTAGCCATCAACCCATCTTGTGCTCCTTAATTCTTTGTGGCATTTGCCGTGTTGTTTTACCTACATAGCTTGCCGAACGTAAGCAAACGAATGAACAGATCAACGTGGAATAGAAATGGAGAGGTAGTTTGTTTTTAAGACTCGTAGAAATCACACAGCGACTGATCAAACGTGCACGTATCGAGGTGGTGGGAAAGTTTGTGCAATCGCTTTTTTGTTAGGAGTCGAGCTAGTAGTTGTTTACACTTATTATCTCCTTTGCAAGCAAGTTGCGTATGCAATTTTTCACTTTTAGCCATCAATATCAACCTTTTCGTAGGTGCATCCGGCATATACTTAAGGATCAAACTTCCGGATAACTATTGTTTACCAATATCTGTCTGATATGACCTAGTTTCTCCTCCATTGTCTTTTCATGACAAATATTCCACATACGGTAGGCCAACGACCGGACTTGGTTTTGTTTACGCCTAAGGTGAACGAAGCTGGGTGTACTGGTCTATCCATATTGGCTTGCGGTACACGCGGCGTGTACGTTTTCCGTCCGTTATCTTCGTAAATTTCATATCCAGAAAACGGAGTGACTTTTCCCATTTCTCTTCCAATGTCAAATTAAGCGCACTGTGAGCCTAGTTAGACTTATCCACCGATGTTTCTATGTGCATCGCACGGCCTAGTAATACGAAAATGTCATCCACGTATCCGCATTAAGCGGGTACATTTCTTGTAATGTTCTGGAGTGCACCATTTCCCAATTTGACAACATCATACATCGGCAAGTAAGGGTCCCTCGAGGTCGACCCAATTGCGGCTGCATCCGTCTGTCGGTAAGGCTTACTGTTGATGGAATACCGCAACACTAGTCAGTCAGTCAAACAACCCTGAGAATATATTGCCAGAATTTTTTCCCAAAAAATTTGTATTCCACCTTGATCTCCTATGGTAACAAGTATGTAAATTCATGGCACGATTGCGCGTTCGCAAACGGCATCATCGATCGTCGGGACAAGTATCTTTCTTTTGATATTCACACCGTTGGACATAGCTCATCAAGTAGTAGACATGGGAACTAGGGATCTGGACATTCAAATGACCTGTTGGAAACAGGATGAAAAGAATACGGATAGAATGTGTCCAAGATGATCACAGTGACCAACCATTCCGGTGTCTTTGCATTCATATATTGTAACTTAGGTACTAGACCCATAAATGCCATAAGTTTGGAAGAAGTACCCCAAAGACCATCACAACTTTTGTGGTAGTTTATAACTGTACTGAAGCAAATTCCGATGAGATTGAAATGCCCACAGTATGCATCACAATGTGGAACGAAATCCACCTGTACCTGGATAGACAGTCGACTAACATTTTGAAGCTTAGAAAATAGTTGGCAAATCGCTATTCAGTCTGACAGATGCTTCCTCAGTTGGACAATTTACTCTAGTGTTCCGGTATTCACAACTGCAAACTGTTTCTGACGCAGGGTAGGAATGCCCTACCGACGATGCTGGCGTTAGAAGGCATGGAATTCGGAATCGTGGAGGACGATTTTTGAGCAAACTCTGATTTTAGTCATCGTAACACTGCTACT
The DNA here is from genome assembly GCA_008360955.1 of Fasciolopsis buskii. NCBI lineage: Eukaryota > Metazoa > Platyhelminthes > Trematoda > Plagiorchiida > Fasciolidae > Fasciolopsis > Fasciolopsis buskii. Next base: position 16,419 of record LUCM01004654.1, on the reverse strand, counting down.
GTACATTTACGTTCTTTCACATACACCTTCGTGTGTGTGTGTGTGTGTGCATGTGTGTTTGTGCGTGGGCTTTGCGTGTGCGTGCCTAATTCCCTCAGGTTAAGAAATGTTGACAGAACCGTAAAAAGATGGGGAACTTTGCACTATTGGCAATAGCCAACGTTAGTCTCAGACCTCCGGGACCGGCAATCAAGACTTTGAAATGGGGAGTCCCAGAGTACTATTTGACGTCCCGATAAGTCACGTGCGGTAACCAGCCAGGCGACTACACAGTGCCACGCATCAATTGTAATTGTTCACTTTTCGGCTGCATTATGTTAAATTACTCTTGAATACCATTCGCTACATTTGTTGCCATGATCACCAGCCGTGTAGGACAATTATCGATTTTCGGTATTTTCCCATTCGTTTGGAACAAAATTCAACCTTTTTCGGCTACGCCATATATTACTGAAGAGCAGAACTTTACTTGGAACACGATCGATATTTAAGAGATGTGTTTTAGTGGCTAGAAATATGGTTTATCAAATCCTGAAAGTTGTCGGGCAAATTTTGATTCACGGACCACCAACAGGCACACACAGCAGCTTTTGTAGTTATTATGTCAATCGATTCCCAGTGAAGATTGTTCATCTTGCTTCAGATGGATATCTAGTAGGAAGCATTTCGATTGTGATCAAAATAAATGCATCCTGACCTGATGTGACGGCTTTCTCGGTTACGCGATCCAACGACCTATTACTGGATGGTCTATCTCATTCACGTTTCGAAGACAAGTGTGCTGAGGCCTGACGAAGTTATCTTCTGGTCCTGGTCGTCCAGTTTCGTGGTTGATTTGAGCTGACAACTAGGTGGGAAAAATGAATGAAAATGCACTTGGATGAGCTTTCATTCGACGAATTCTACAATGGGCTATTTTTATTATTCCGACATGTGCGTTCAGCAGACCTTGTGGTCGTTTCTGGTGATTCTAACGCCCTAGAAGAGACGGAACGCCACGTAGGAGATCGGTTTTCTGTCCGCACCAATCACACAGACATCGATCTCCTCCATCCAGGCATGGTTTGACCACAGTTTTTTTATGGGCAACAAAACAATTCAGAAAAACAATGGAATTCTTAATTTACGCTACTCCGATATAAGTCTGATAGTCGTACAAACTCAGTGGAAATGAATTAACATCCATGTACGCATACATGTGCGCATGCATACATAAGTACATTCATTCATTCATATATACATACAGTCATAAATATAGAGAAATATACACATATTGTATTGTGTTTTATTGTGCAGAATGTTTGTGCAAAAATCATGCATTTTGGTCAAAAAATGTGGGGAAAGATAAACAAAAACGTTGGACTCATCACCTTGCAAAAAATGAAATAAAAACTCATCGAGGAATGATTTGAACACGTTAGAACAGGTTGCTCAGGAAGTCAGCTTATACGTGGTTAAGGTCTGTCAAGGTGTGTGCTAAATGTGGAATAATAAAGTTCCCATGGACAATGATTCTAGGGGGTATGGAACGAAAACGGATCTCGTTGAAACATGAGAGCAGCACTCTGAAACATCGTTCTGCAAAGGATGAGTGGGATCTGAAAGTAGTTTGGGAGCAAATTTCTCACATACGGATAAGTGCTGATCGCATTGGTTGAATAATAACTCAGTTAGTAGTACGAAAGAAACACGACTAATAATTGGTAGCCCTCAATGAAAAAAATTTTGGAAAAATAACGGGAGAACAGTAAAGAAGAACTGGAAAAAAACAATAGTACACGGTGCTTTGTTTCCCCTTGGTATGTCAAAGCTTTCTGATTCGAAATGACAACAGCGGGCGATTCTTTACACAGGTGGATGTGTGAGAAATTCCTTTCAGATTTTTATCAACAATAATCCCTTAGGTGGCTTAAAGAATCAGCCCTAGTAATTGTCTCGGAATTGATCAAAGGCGGTCCATGGATTGGCTGATCTGGAGAGTGTGTGTGTGTGTGGGAACAGTCACGGTGGTCGCAACGTTGGCAAATTACATCTACCAAAGACACTGTGTTATTAGCAATATATCATTCACAATTAAAACTAATGTATAGCACATTGATTTTTCGATATACTCCTTACGCCATTTGGTCCTGATATCTACAAAGTTGTTCGACATTTAGGGACGAAGACTTGTTGATGATGACTGACAGCATAAATACACGAAGAATACGATATAAAAAAGGAATAGCGAACCAAATTCGCAGCGATAAGCATGCGAATGTCGATTTGAAGTCAAAGTGATGTCATTAACCAATCGAATGGTCTTTCATTTAGCTCGATCGAGAAGAGAAAGACCGGTAGACAAAGCTGCTCTCGATGATGCCAAATATTGGTACACTTGCCGGTATGATCTATGGTTACCTTTTTATGACTGAAAATAACGTAGATGAAAAAACATATAAGACAAGCATATTCTAGAATTTGTGTTATTATTTTTTGACACGTACGTATAGCGATTGTTGAAATCCGGGTCTGGATAGAATTATAATTTATGATATCTAAAACCCAGGGGATTAGGAATAAGCGTAAATATTTCATTGGCCTATATGCGTGCTTATGTGGGCATGGTTATACGACGATTGGGATAGTGGTAATAACTGTTGAGCAATTAATTAGGGAGTCATTTAGGTTTCCCATCTTTCGTGCCGTCCATTCGGGATGTACACCAAGGCGACGATTTTCCAAGGGGTCGCTTGGCCAACCCGAGACCGTACAAAAATAACAACAAACCAACTTTGTCCGAGGTGCATTATTCGTATCAACCAACATCAACACTTACACAATAGAACCAATATGGCGGTTTATAGGCTGATGGTCGCACGTTCTTGTCCCTCCACAAGATGACCGGGATTTTCGTAGATTGGAGAATGTTAAGTTCTCTTCATCAGCCGTGAGCGTTATTCATTCACTCTACCAAGCAGCGCGCGTATAGCCAAGGCTTGAGTGGCCCATGTTGGACTAGACCACTTGTGGCGTCGGCCTGATATTTCACTAAAGTTGAAAGATCATGTGTACTGTGCTCCGGTACGCTCAGTTCTGTCGTATGGTTAGTAAAATTTGGGCCTGCTCGCCGGCAGCGTTCACCGCTTAGGGATTCTCGATCACCGGTGGCTATGCAGTATCGTTAGGATTGGGCGGAGTGACCGGGTGAGCAATTTGCCGGTTAGGAGTACATTCATAAACGATGGTTCTGAGAAGATACCATCTTAGCATACCCAACTTAGTAGACTTCCTTGGTTGAGTAACGTGTTACCTATGGCGAACACTTGTCTATCATATCCTGCCCCAATTTTCGTTTTTTCAACGGAGTGGGAGAAGCCAAGTTAAGGTCACCGGTTGACATGGAAACGCAGAAGGCGAAAATGTGTATTGAACCTTGGTAAAGTAGGTCTCTCGTTTTCCTGTGGTCTGAGTCCAAGAAACCCGTCAAAAAACTGGCTGACGACACTGAATAGTATGGCAATGAACACTGAACAGTGCTGTCATTTCTTGTCGAATCAGTTATACTGTGTTATTTGTGCTGCCCATTACAGGATTCCCTTATTTTCCCTCTCGTGTTTGTCCAATTCTTACTCCTCTTGCGTATTCATTCGTTCTACGATAATAAGTAACTGCCGAAGAAACGCAACGTTTGGTGTGTCCCATCTTGCTGCATAACGCTGAGTGATGATGATCACCGTGACAAACAGTGTTGCAATGGTTTCAGACGAATTAGAACTAGGTTGTCCAGTGTATTCAAAGAGTTCAAATCCGGTTCATAGGTCATCGGGTTGATTGTTATGAAACAGTTCGTTATGGCAGAGAATGAATCCACGTGGCTAATAAACCCCATCCGTCTCTTGATTGGGCGAACTGTCCACGAGAAGTTCAGTGATTTCGTCCAATCAGCCGAGGAAATCCCGGAGGAAAGCACCATTCCAGATGAATTGTCTTCACAACAGAACGAATCCTTCCGACGGTGGGATGTGTAAAGCTCAAACCGAAATCCGACCCGATTGCTTTTACTAAGCCAGATACCTGTCCAGGTAATGCCCCAGAGCAGCTCTGGAACGTGAAAGTCAGGCTGATTACTGGCTAACAGCGATTCCAATTGTCAAGCTTAGATCAAATGTTAAAGTACATCTAGTCAATGAGAGGGAATGCCAAATTCGAGTGTTGTGATCAATTTGCAATTACCAAACCACGTGCATTATCAAAGTGTTTGCCACGGGTCAATCATGACAAACGTAAACAAAATTTCCCAGATTTGTGAAGCACTCCGTTCACCGGGAAAACCTCAAAATGACTTCGTCCAGATCTGGAAAATAGGAACAGCAACGGACAATACAGAACCCAGTTATCTATACAAACAAGTTCAAATCGGTGTACCCACGAGGGCAGCGAACGGTCATCTGGCGAAAGAGTTTAGGATTCTTATGAACCTATTGACTGAACGTTTGAGCGACGCGTAACGACCAAATTGACCCAAATCAAAACAAAGGCAAGTCCAAACTACTGGGGTAATATTTAAAACAAATTAGTTATGTACAACAGTCGCATCTCAACAGTGCTCCTTTCAGGCTCTGTTACTCCGCTTTCTGACAACAACAAATCACGTGAACGACAAAGAACGTCAAACAAAGTCAACAACGGCAAACCCACACTCATGGCGGATGTTTTCCAGATAAGCCCCGCCACCAGTGCAAAAAGTGGATGCGCAAAAAATTAAGTCCCGCCACTTTTTGCCAGCTCCAATTTAATGGACGTACACAGTCTTGACCGATTTTTGATGAAAACAATTTCGCATCCGTATCTAGGATCATTTTGTGCAAAAATTTTCTCCGTTCGGACGTAAAACCGTCAGCGAACTTTCTAACGCTTTCAACTCGCGTTCATGATAAGTAGACGGCGATATGTCTTTTTGCAAAGCCACGGAGTGATCCATCCGCAACGTTTATGCAACAATGGCCACCAAATGACACTTTCAACTGTTTCTGACAGGTGGAGGTGTAATGCCCGACAGTGTCAGCAAGAAATCGGTCTTCGAACAGGAAATTTGGCTGGAGCGGTCTAGGATGGAGTTTAGAACAGTAATTCTATTCGTGTATTGCTGGTCCAGAAATCTGGCAAAAATCAAATACTTCTCAGAGGAATTATCTATCAACCACACGGCCGCTGTTGACTGGAAGAACTTTCTTCGCGAAGTTTGCGCCTGGCGGCTTTTGCAGACTCCAACAGTTATCGGCGGCCCAGGTCTACACGTCGAGCTCAATGAAATGCTAATATCTCACCGTGAATTTTCGGAGAGATCTGCCGGGAAACTAAAAAGGTGTTCATGTATACAGTGCTAGTTCGAACTGCGGCCACTTTGATGGACACAATCCAGGCCTGCATCGCTGCCGGATCAGTCATCATCTCAGATATGTGGGCATCATACCAAGGAACTGAAACGATGATTGATATGAATCAAACTCATGAAACGGTTAACCAAACCGAAAAGTTTGTGGATCTAACGACTGGAGTTCACACACAAACCGTCGAATCCCTTGGCACTTCTAAAAGATGCAGAATAAACGCCACGACGGCGCATACCGATCTTTAGAGGACAACTACTTGTGTGAATAAGCTTGGGGGCAAAGGTATCAAAAAACGGATCTTTTCGTGCAAATTATTAATGGAATGTCCCAATTTCACCGTCTTCAATAAAAACTAAAAGTACAAATTTCATATCCACATTTTTTCAATCGTTTTTGTGTAGCAGGGGTTATTTTTGGCGGAGCTTGTCTGGAACAAATTGGGCAAATGCACCCAGAATTTTAGCTACTTGTGATGCTCCAAAGGCCGAAGTGATTGCTGTTTCGACGAGAATCTCTGATCATCGTAGCAAACACTTAGGTCTTTAGCTCATCTTGCCCATTGACTGGGCTGCGAATAAGATGGGATATTTAGAAAAATGAATGCAATCAGCAGTCCTAATTGACCGGTATTACTTATTTTGTTCGTCCACACTAGTGCTGATTCAATCAAGTCCCAAAAGGGAGGACAATTCACGTTCCTAAAAGGCAAGAAATCGCTCGCCGGTATTATGGAAGAATCCACCGTTTTCTCTCACTCCACACTTTCTAGACTAGTGTACTACTCGAATATCATTTCAATCAATAAATATCGAATGAACTCGGTCGCCGTGATATTCGACTTCCCGCCGTTCGACTGGAGTTCACGTCCCAGTTCATTCTAAGGAGGATGAAATGGTAGTTAACCACAACAACGCTGCCGAAACAGCCATGCAATGCTTTTACGGTAATTCAATTATAAAAGTGGTGCTAGGTGAAACGTAATTTTTCGTAAAAGTTCACTCATATGTAGTTCACCAAACGGAATGTCATTTTTTCGTCTGTGTGAATCCATATCATGTAACTGTTCCTTTTCTGATTTACACATAAAGCTAAAAGTTACTCCATGAAGCGCTTGATCCATGTGTTTACTCCAGTCGTACGGAAAAGCAACACGAATGTTATTCTGTTGTTAAGCGTTCCCTGGCGTAAAAGCCAATGCCCTGATTAACCCCGCCGGAAGCAACGGAGGTTTTGCTTCTTCTTGATGTGATGCATTCTAATTAGCCGAATTACTTTACTAATACCACGGCGAAAATCAAAACAAGTCACAGTTCGTAGACTTTGCTCTGCCTTGTATATTGTTCTTTTCCAGACCATGCTCAATCCTGGTTCATGTTCCGATCAGATGAACATTCCCGGGTCGATTCAACCGTGTGTTGAACAATGTTGTTTTCGTTATTTTGGACCTCGCTCTGACTGTGTTGATCCGACTGTCGGAACTGACCGATTGAACAATCGCTCTCAGCTGGGGAGGAAGCCATGTTGTCTATCTGAGCTTTGATGCTTCTGTTTGTTGCTCCCGTGGTCTTTGTCTGTTGGGCAGAGGTTCACACGTAGTCGTTGTTACTTCTTTGGGCGACTGTTTTTGTTTGGTTCGTGCTGAAAGGCCAAGTACCCTCTCCATTCGATGTGGTCGTATAATACGTCGTCCTTGTCCATTGAAGGGACATTTTTCAGTACCGAGGATGTTGCATGTATTCTGATCCTTTTTGAGCGGTCGAACCTGACAACAGCAGGTTCGATTCCTTCCACCGCAGGCCAAGTTTTTCCCTTGGGCAGCCCTCTGCTGACCGCGACCCCTTCCTAAAAATGGTATAATGTGTAATTTCGTTAACGGTTGATATAAAAAAACCCAAATTTAAAGATAGCGCGAGCTTCCTTTTTATATAGGCCTTAGTGTTCATGTGAAAGATATCATACCAGTTGTTCCGTGGGGAGGCGTTTTCCTAGTAAGTGATTAGTTGCTTGTTTTGAGGATCCTTAAGATTATCTGACCTTATGGTCTGCACGTTTTCATTTGTCATCTGTAGTTCAAGTTATGTGAAAAATGTCCGTTGAATTCATACTTTCGGCCTCAATTCCGTAAGTGTTTGTCTAACTTCACTATTGTGGCTATGGAATTACAAATGGCGTACTCAGATAGCCTATCAGATGGTTTCTGCCCAAAGTGACCATTTCCGAACGGGCACGATGTTACGGTTCCTGGTCCAAATCGTCGTTCATCCTAAATTGTCCCGACCAGAATGCTGCAAGCGGAAAGCCAATACAGCAAGTGTCGTATCAACCGTAACGCGGATTCGTGGTAGGTGTCAATCCGCTGATATACCGACCTAGTGACAGACTGTTTTTTGCATGTGACCTTCGGAACGGTTTGCCGAAATCACGTGACCAGAGGCGGAATAAATCCGATCATATGGATCTACAAAAATCCGAGTCAACTGATTCAATGGACTGGGCTATTTTTGGACCTGTTTACATAAAACGTAAGTTTGCTCAGCGACTACATGAAAGAATAATTTGTAACATTGAGCAGATCCTGGGTCGACGATTTTGCGTGCGTATTTCAGTGTGCTCGCAACTAAATGTGGTCATGCATGCACATTAGATCGGCCAGATCACGTGACAAGAAGCAATGATGACTAAATCCACACATATGTAGAGGAAGAAGAACAATAGTCGAACAATCTTGTGAGGAAGTCATCGTGTTGGCATCACATGCAGCGTTCGTGAATCACGTCGAGAATATCACTGTCCATCGGCATAATGCTTCATTCAAGTGAAAGTGCTAGTCTATTGCTTATCTTGAATCTGACAGAAGAGTAGATAGACAGTTAGTGAAGTTTTAAGGATTCTCCCCTCTTCTGATCGATCGAATTTCGTAAATGTTTAGGGTAAATCATAATAAACAACTGAAGATCACTATTGGTGGTAACCGTATCGGGTGAAAACAAAGCAGCGTGATGTCACATTTTGGGACTAGAAAAGTGCTAAAGTGTGTTTTGACAAAGTTATAAAAGCGGCCACCATTTGACAGAAAAATCGAACCAGGTATCATGATCTCAGGATCATACTCGGACTACCGGTCTGGATAAGCTACTGAACACGAACGCAATTCAAAATTGCGACTCCCATCGATCAGCAATGCAATTCCATAGATGTTGTGACAAAACTTGATTTGTCGAGGTCTACAAAATTGCCCTGATTAATCTGGTCTAAATGATCCAATTCTGGATCTAAACATGCATACCACTAGTCTCGCCGGGAAGTTCAAATCTCATCGAACTTAACGAGTGAATCCGTGCTCGGGTCTAGCACGATTAGCAAAGTACAGCTGGCTTGAGTGAATAAAACTGTTCCAAGAAGCCATAAACCCAATTTTTTGTTTTCGCACAATATCCGGACGCATAATGTCCTTGACCTGCGGGTCGTCTCACGAGGTAACAACATAGGATATCAAAACAACGCTGGCGTGCACACACACACACACACACATACACGCATACACATTACCATGCACGTAAATATTGGGTAATTTGGACCCGTGGACAGTTTCGGTCATAGCGACTCATTTACGAACCGAGTGGTTGTTCTCACCTCGTGACTAAGTCAGCGATTCTTTGTTTACTGCTTTTCGGACGGTCGCTAACTATGACTATTATTGCTAATCGAGTGGAGGTATTGTCCCCAGTACAAACGGTGTTGGTTTTGTCATGGACATTCACAGTGTCGTTACTGTTGTTGTTTTCGGCCACATTTAGCGAACCACACCTTTGGCACGTCACGTGAGCAGCAGGAGACGGATTGACTAACAAAATGGCGTTGTTGTTGTTGTTGTTGTTGTTGTTTTCGCCGTCGAAGTCGTCCTTACTGTTGCCATTAGCGCGATTATTATTGGTATTATTGTTCCATTGCTTTGACCTCACTAGGTCTGGCCGCTACAAGATATATGATACACTTCAGGCGATTTCTAGTGATATTCTGATAGATATCACTAATTCGGTCCGTGAATGAGCCCATTGTCGAACTGGTAACTTGTACGAGGATCGGAATCGATAGCCTATGGAAGCAACCTAGCCTATAGCTATGAACAAAGCACGTTTCTTCGGCGGCACAAGCAGTCAAATTTTACGGGAAATGGGGAGTCCAATTAGGTACTATGCATTCCAAAAGCAGACGCCGCTAGCCGGAATCAAATCGACAATCGCCCACTTATCGGGCTCCTGTCTACCGCTGAATTGCCGAAATCGAATTTAGTAGTTGAGCACACAGTGTTGCACAGTTCCGAGTTCGATCAAAGCGTCTACTTCGGAAGACTTGGTGCACATTTCTTTTCCAAATTGGTTGCGCTTTACGAACAGAATAATGACAGACTGAATTCATGACTTAAGGCCAGCTATCTTATGTCCCGTGATTAAGCCACGGATTGTGTAAAACGTAAAGAATGGAAAATTTTGCGTCATGTCACATACCCTTTCTTGTATTCTTTGCTAAAAGACATTGTCATGAGGTTCGTGCAACCGTATCATACCTCTTTTCACCGGCCACTTTCGATGAGGTGACAGCTGATACGGATCAAGCAACATGACCGGTCACTACCACGTCTCGATAGGCTTTCATTGTCACTTGAACACTTTACAGAAGATTGTCAATTTACCTTTTATTAAGTGAAAAAACGAACACATTTGTTTTGATGAGAACTGTTAGTGCGGTCAATGAAACAAAGCTATCACAGGTCGTAGGTTACCCCAGTTATGGAATTTCGAAACCGAATTGATTGACATGGATTGTCCACTTCTGTCAAGCATAACCTTGGTGGACTATTTGAAGTGAATGATATGAATGAGAATCCGTGACCATATTTCTCGATACGAGTAACATCAGAGTCAAAGAACTGGGTTCAAGCCAAGCACAGATGGATAAACTTTGGTCTGCAATAGTATATGAATAGTATGAACATGTTTCACAGAACGACAGACTACAAGGACAGGGGTTGTGCAAATATCTGCGAGTGGTGAATGCATACGGACACACGAGTATAATGAAAGTGCGAAAGTACAGTCACTAGTTATTTGACAGAATGGTCACGGACAGAATGCGTAAGACTTAATCGATATTGCGCGCCTTGGTTTGAAAGTGAGTGGTTGTTTTTAAGGCTTTCGCATTGTTCAGCTGTTATTGCCAAAGATAACAAGCTGTTAACCGATGCCTTGTTTTCAGTTTGGTTTGGATCCTTTGAGATTTCCGCATGGTTTGTTTGATAATCTCTTCCTCATTGACAATTACTGACTTGTCATTCAGCGATCCATTCCAGGTTGTGAAATCTCCACTAGCAACAAGTGGCTTGCACAAGTGGCTCACCCTTGTCATCAGGAACAAGTAAATCAGCAATCGCCATACGTGTCAATAGCCAACAAAATAACTTTACATATGGTGATAAGTCGGTGTCATACAGGAGCTGCTAGAAGTATCGACATTTAAAATGAACCGTTTATTTGTGCACGGTAAGTATTCACGTGAATCACGTGATTCGGCGCAATATAACATCGTTGTCACCTGTACGCACAGGGAATGAGAGTTTCAAACACAATTCAGGCGTCATTGACTTGACGATATCCCACCAAACAAGATTCCTCGTATTTTCCGTAGAAATTGTGACTTGTAGATAGATTCAAATGAACTTGTTTTCTAGTTCTTTTTTGGTCTCGTCGATGTTTTCATTTGAACACTTTCGATCGGAGTCGTTCCAATGAGTATTGGTAATTCGTGTCCGTACCCTATTATTACTACTCGAATTCGGTCACACCTTCCCAATTACGAATACTACAAAATGCTTGCGCTTTTTCATCATCTAAGCAAACTCTGATTATTTTATTTTTTTTATCGCGGCTCCAAAGGTTGATTTAAAATATACACAAGTCGGCCATTCTGCCGTGTTATGGTTCATGCAAGTGAACGATTAATCTGTGGTTTGCTTGTATAAAACGCGTTCTACATATCCGTGTAAGTTCATCACCTAAGTGCAGTCGAACGAGGCTTGTTGGCCGAAAGGAATACCCAAACGGGAATCAGAAATGGATTTTAAGCTAGCCGGTTTATGGATTAGATGAAATGGACGGACCACGTTCAACGAATCAAATTACGACATTATTGTTGGTTTATCGGCTTCAGATGTCCGGGAAATCAAAGAAGAATTTGTAGGATACCTGAGGATAGGAAGCGTTCATGACGGCAAATTGGTTATCATTGAAACTCCAGAAGCAAAATATAACGGGGATAATTTGCGCTTTATTGGTTCCCACTCCTATTCGCGCCACAGTAGGAATGGAACAGTAAGTGCAAAGTCAAATTCTGGCCGAATATCAATGTGAAACGAAGATCAACCTATACAATGAGTGTTGTTTCCCTGGTTTCCGAGTTTTTGTTTTCAACAAGTATCCATCAAACCAATTTTGTTTGACTGGATGGAAATTCGCCAGTTGTTTGATTTTAAAATAAAACTCTAGTGCACCGCAGAACTAACCAAAGTGACCTCCGAACCGCGGCTAGTCTCAACAACCGCGACAGTGTTTGTACTTTCCGCGGTCACACACGTATCATGTTTGAAAACTTGCCAAGGTTACATGCAATGTGACCTCCAGAACCAGACGTAAACAACGCGGACAACGGCAGAATGGGTCGTGCCACGGCGTCGACCGGAGTAGCCGGTTGTTCGGCAAAAATAGTGCAAATGAGAAGATTCCTACGATTGCTGGTGAAAATGTCAAAATGTGTAATAGTGTTTCAGGTCGTCTCACGCGTTACGTCGGCCAGCGGGACGAATAGACCCAATACATGCTGTGTCCGAAAGATCCAGGAGCGGGCTCATCCAACTAGCTGGTTCAACTTTAGTCAATGATAAACCAATATGCTAAACCGCAAGAAAAAGAACGATAGATTGACCTCAGGATTGGAAAGATAAAACGTGCTAATTTGTTTAGCAAATATCCGAAGAACTTTCCTTTGTATGTGATGAAATCTATACCATTTCAAGATTGAATTCAGAAATAATAAATTTGCAATGAGACACTGTATACAGTGAATGTCAGAAACTGGAAATTTAATCGAAGGACGAGCGTCTGTGATGAATCTCGCTCGCCCCGGGTGAATCTCATTGGCCGGTTGAGCACGTCAGTCACTACCCCGTTACTGGTCACGTGTCTTCTCACAATCCTTGTCAAAAGAACTAGGATACGTTAGTTTTACATCATCCCCGCTAGCGGACCGACATCACTGGAGTCCGGTGATTTATACTTCAGTGATTTGTGCCAGTCTGAGGTCGTTTTCACATGAAGTGTGAAAGAACGGGGGACTAGTCAAGTTACCAATGAAAGACACCCGGGCGAGCGGCATTTACCAAGGCCGCTGGTTCTCAAATTAAAATCGCAGGTTCTCACCTTCACTCATCTAAACCTTATTCTTTCTAAATTCAATCTTGAAAAGGTTCATTTACGTAATCGTTACTAAAATCTTGGCTAGCGGTGGCCAAACGGATGGGGTCCTGGCGTTTGGACGTGAATGGCACGGGTTCGAATCCCCTCATCGCCGGCCAACTTCCCCACTAGGCAGCCCTCTGCTGGCCGCGACCCCTATCCATGACAATTGATGTAAATTATTGTTTCATTAATAAAGGAAGTAAAAGGATAGAAAAAAAACCACGTGCTATTCCTACCCTCCAAATCCGCAAACCAATTGAATCCGCTCACTAATTTTTCGCGAGTATTTCTCCTGGAACGAATTGCTCGTGCAATTTGGCTCCTACCAGTTACTTTCGAACTTAGGTTTTGCATTTCGTCTGATGTAATTTGGGTGAGTTCCGTGTATCGTCAAATGAGCGGTACGATATTGTGTAATTGTCGGTCAAGTGACACACGTCATGAGTTCACGTTGACTTTGAGTACCGAAGTGTTGTATGTAGATGGAAGAAATGGGACCAATTTGTCATCTATTCGATAGGGTGAATTTGGATGAAGAACGATCTAGGACTGTGGGAATGATTTATCGCAATCCAAAAAAGTCAGCCCAAAGGAAAGATCAGTGAAGTAGCAAACATTGCAATATTCAAACTGTTCATTGTGAAAACGCCGGAATTCTCTTTGATTACTGGAGCCTCAATTCCGTTTCGTCATCAGCTCATTCTTATCTTGCGAAGATTCGGCTTCATTACGGCTTCCGATCAACATTCTATTCTTATGGACTTGTTGTTATTCAAATGGTCCTCTTGGTTTCCGCTCGAGATTGGACTGAAGCACCGTGTCACGCCAAAGATAATCTATTTCAATCTATTCCAATAGAATAGTCAGTAGATAGCTCCCAAAATGCACTCCTCCGGGTAAGATGTACTTCTAAGCCTTGTTCGGCTTCAAATCACGTTCCGTGTTCATAAAAATGTAGAATGCGTTCGATGTATTTCAACCGTAGATTCACCCTCTTGATGTGTGACATCGACACAAGAATCATGACCAAATCTGGGTGTTGTAGATCCAATGGTGTTTCATTGATGAATTCGGGAAGTTCGGAGATTCCCGCCAGAAGAAGACAGGAGGTGAGTTGATAACACACACGCACACATTCTGCTCTGACAAGTCCGGGGTTGCTTTTAATTTCCTCAAAATAGAACTGATCGTGCGATAATTCGCTTCCATCCCAGATTCTCACGTCTAAGCACTGCCGTTTTAAAGAAATTATACATAACCCCTGTCCTTTTACGGAGATCGAATGAGCGAAACGGATTTACTTGTCATGTCCTTCAATAGAAGGCAGCGCCAAAGAACTACGCAGTCGAATGAGTCGAATGCCGTTTGCGGAATGTGTGCCATGTTGGAAGTCCGGTCGTAGACAGAAAATTTGATCAATACAACCTCGACCGGGATGGAAACCGGCTTGGTTCCCACGCATACATCTTTGGCGGAGAATGGTACCCGTGACCAGTTTGTTTGAAATATTTATTGCATTAGTTCCTCTATGGTTCTCACATGAGAATCTGTCACCCTTCTTTCAAGTCAACACAATCATTGATTCATACTTGTCCCCTTAGGATCCTCCTTTCATGCCCAGATTGATCCCGGGAGTTTAGCTAACTTCAATATGAGCATTTCGTCACCTTCCTCGGAGAAGGACGGAGACAATCCATCTGTTCCAGCTGCCTTATATTGTTAGGGAAAACCTATCCATATCGAGTCGGGAACTGGTATCCATTTGCATTGGTTCACTTCCAGGCATAGGCGATATGTCGTGAACTAATTAAACTATACCCTCATTTGTTCTGTCCAACGCGCACGCCGACGGTCCGTACAGTGAATCAGTGTGCTGTCGGTTTTCTTGATCTCAACACCGGCACAACCACAAGCGCTTGAAAAAACGGATCATCGGACACGAGAACAGTGAAGCGAGATGATGTGGTTTCATCTGGACTAAAAAGAATGACCACAGAAGTGAGATTGTGCATACTACTTTCGGAAACACGACATCCATCTATTTTCAAAGCTTCAGAAGTTCAGGTTAGAACAGCTACTTGTCCGGTTTGGATGGGTATGTGGACATTGAAAGCAACCAAGTGAATTGAACACTTAGGTTTAAGTATTGCTTACAAACCATTTATTCCCCATCCACCAATGCTCCCATCAGATAAATCCGTCAAGCTGCAGTTCTTCCTAGCATCTTGTTCACTCCTTTTATCAAAAGAACTCGCAGCAAGCATTTACTTCTCACTACCATCCCCCTCCAAGCTCGGGGCAATGGATAGCGTGATCTTGATTATCCTATACGACGATCGAAGCAGCGTGGAATTCATCGTGTTTTGTGTCATTCATTAAGGTTTGTATTTTTGGACGAAGACTGTTAAAGAGTTCATCCAGTAAACTGAAGGACGATTAGGATTCCCAACAGAAAGACTGGTTCTAACAAGAACCTATTCGCAAGTCACCCGGGAGGAAGAAAGGGGCCCTTGGGCGAGTCACGTGTCAGTTCCTGTCTGCGATGTATCCGCACCTCCAATATAGGTTAAAATCAACCGTATGTACAAAATACTCACAAACCATTACCCAAATGGTAACGACAAACAAGGCATTTTGGTACACGGGAATAAAAACAGAACTATGAAATGTACTGCCTGTGGTGACGGTATTTATTAATCGTGCTTCGTCCATCTTTCTAATGACATCCCACTTATATTTTTACGGCACATGGTAGTTACCCCCTCGTCCAGAAGAGAGGCAGTTCACTTTTTCGTACCCATAAAAATACCATACGGTTTCCCTAGGGTTCCTCTTGACAAGTGTTTTTAAGTTGATCAAATAATCTTACACAGGTCCATTTTGATCACTGACTCTCACATCAATTGTTCATTGTCCTCGAAAATTCTTAACCTATTCATCTTGATTCAATTCGGTCACACCGTCTTTTCTATTTCACAAGCTGGGAAAGTGTTTGTTCCTTATCCTGGTGAATAGAATTGTTTGATCACTTTCCCCACTGATCCCAGTTTACACATCCAAGGGGTAAGCTGTCAAAACTGTCAGTTGACAGTTGAGTCGTGCCTCCGGATATTGTTCTACCCCTATCATTCGCTGGCCGGTGTGGCCAAGTGGGTAACGTCCTGGCGTTTGGACGTGAAGGACGCGGGTTCGAATCCTCCCGCCGCCGGTCAACTTCCCCACTTGACAGCCCTCTGCTGGCCGCGGCACCCTTTCTGAAAAATCATGTACATTGTTGTTTCGTTAATAAAGGAATTAAATGATAAAAGAAAAAAATTACGTGCATTAGTGTCCTATCAACTAGTTTCTTTCATCACGTGCTTACGTCAATAGGTGAATTGTTCTCTCACACCGTGTATAGCAATGATAACTCAAATTTTTTGGACAGCTTACCTCCTAATCACCATCTTTCTATTTTAGCTTGCATAAAACTTAATCCATCTCTCTATTTCTAATGTTTGGTCTGTCTGTCTGTCTGTCTGTCTGTCTGTCTG
>LUCM01004652.1:115281-195594 GCA_008360955.1 Fasciolopsis buskii | reverse complement strand
CTTTTGACACGGTTCTTCCATCCATTATGAAAATAAATGGAGAAGTTCGCTGGGACTATCTGCTTTTTCCTCCTTCAGTATTCGACTCTACTTCCACTGGAACTCGGCAGATACCTCCCAAGGATTCGCAGCTGCAGCTGCCGGCCCAAATACGTTAGTGTGCGACCAGCGAAACTGATCCTTGGTTGCTGTTCCCAACGGTCCAGCCTCTGTTGACTACCATGGATGAGCTGTCCTTTCCTATCGCACACGACTTCACTAGCCGAAGTTCGCTGTTCACCGCTGTCGCGTATAAGTTTAAACAGTCTTTGACTCTTACCTGAAGCGGCCGCTTCCTCCATCTCTTCGGCTGCCTTAACCCACCAGTCTCAACGGTCATTCTCAGGGCTTATCGTCGACTGACGTTGAAATTGTCGACCCATCCTATTCACGTCATTGCAGTTAGGGACCTGGGGTTTTCGCACCACTAGGGCCCGTCGACCCTTGTGAGATCCAGTGTTCGTGATGAACGGTGAATCCACGACTACTGCTGAAACGTGCTGCCAAATGCATCGCCTGCCTGATATCGTCCCTGCGCTCATCTGCATCGCTGCTCATCGAAGTTCTTAGTTCGTCCATTTAACCCGTGAAAATTCGAACCATTCTCGGGCAGTCATGTCTCGTTCTGGTTAGCCACAATATATTGTGCTTTGTCAGGGATGTAAAAGTTGTATCCTCCATTCAGCTGCTTGGTGAACATATTGGTCAGCTCCTTTATCTTGTGAACTTGTCGCATTTCGTATTCTGTCTAGCCGTACCCTGCAATGAATAATGTACGGCCGTTTGTTGTCTCATTGTTATACAGGGCAAACGGTTGCTTTTACTGAAAAATCCTTGGAGTCACCTTCGTTGGCGTGGTAACTTTTCCGAATCGGATTCACGGAACTGGACGCCCAGTCTGGAAGCTCAGCTAAACTATGACCGCAGTTCAGCTCAGTCGGTGGACAACGGAGTGTTTTGGATCGATTACGATTCACTTTGTCACTACTTTGACGTATTTTATGTGAACTGGAATCCGGATCTGTTTCAGCACACAACTTGTGTTCACGAGTAAGTTGTATTGTGCCCTCCTTTCTGAGTGACTGCCCTTTGTCCAAGAAAGCCTGGTTAATACAAGTGGAACAGTGCGATGAGACTCCTTCAGACTTTATTTGTTTCTATGTCGCCAGTTTCATGGGCTTCTTTTTTAGCCCTCAGAGCTGTATCTACCCTAAAAGCGGTTGCATATTCCTCCCTCTCACCTCACTGACGCTGCGTGCGCGAGAAAAGAAACCCCGTCAATCACATTTACACCACTGTTGTCACATCTCAAGTGACAATAAACAATGGTATAATAGTCAACTAGGAACGTGAAAATTCGAGTCACTAATTCGAAGCAACTCGCGACCGACGAAATAACCATCGTTCGTACTTGGGAACCATATAAGAAGATCCTTGATGAGCCGCAGTAACGCCGTTCATGATTACGGTTATTCTGTGCAATGAACCAAAATAGTCGCAAAGTGGTAGAGCGTTAGAATGAACGTAATTGTAATAATACGTGATGTCCGGGCAGCCTCGATGACATCAGAAAAACTAATCTGACTCCTAGACGATTTTCAAGAAACCTTGGGGTGGCAAGGATCTAGGTATTCCATAGAATAGAAGTTACAGTCGCACATTACGTATCTAAAACCTAAGGCATTAAGCTGCAGTTTGAAGAAAATCACTGACAGTTCAATGTAGGACATTAGTTGAATCCATCAAGAGGCTCAACTTTAGCTCTGTTTACTTCGAATTTTGAGGATTGTACCATCGCACGGATGTGTCCCAAGATCGTGGTAGATTACCACTCAGTAGGTTTCTGCCCGACAAGTTGACCTCTTTTGCAAATGAGTCTTCAAACAGTCGCGTCGTTTTCTCTAAACAAACTGTCGCTTTCTCACATTCGCACGCGTCATCGTTTCATCCTGAAAACCAGCTACTATTTGGTTCAACTGGTAATTCTCGTGAAACACGTTCTAATGTCTTATGCACATTGGTGTCGTGATAACTTTGTTTTTTTCTTCACCCGTAAACCACTTCCATTATCAAAGTTTCATGGTCATACAACTACACTTTATTGATTTCACATACTAAACACTAACTGATGTTGTTCGCCTGTGTTGGCTATTCTCAAACTGGATGTATCCGCGCATGCAATTCCCTATCCCAGAATTCATGTGATGTTTATTATAGTCCATGTAGGCGAGTTCGTTGGTCAACCACGTGCTCTAAGGTGTTGACATTTGGTAGAATTTTCTTGGGTTCCTTTCACTGTGAGCTCATTACTCAAGATATGCGAACAGCTTTAGTTTCAAAGCGAAGGCTACACGTACAAAAATGTAAAAAGATTTTCATGAAGGCGATCTCCTAATCGATTGTCTCGTTAATTGCACGTGACTTTTTACTACACGTCTGCTGAGTCTGTTTCTCGCATTTCTTCGTCACCGAATTAGCTTATTCGAACGTTCCTATTGCTGTATGCATTATAAACTCCGCAGCATCCTTTAACCCTAGCCGGTACATTAAATATTTAAGCCCTAAGTTCATCGTTGTCTGCTCTGATTTTGGCTGCTAAGTTAAAACCTACTGCATAAAAAAGAAAGCATGGATGCGGACGAAGAGTTCGACGCCGGCTACAACATTGATTGTGGGGACTTTTCATATTCTGTTGATACTGATCCGGTCTATTTTATTAGTTCACTTCTTTACTTTATTCTGACATGTGTTGAAGTGACCACCTCTGCTTACCGCACCAAAACCTTCACTGGAAAAGGATGACCACAAAGGCAGTCTATTTGCTGAAGTTCATGACAAGTATTTGAAGCGAACTTTGTTTGATCAGATGGAGTTTGCGCTCAGAAAACAGATCTATGCACGCGAAAGTCTCAGCGTTGTGGATGTAACGCCTATCGTCGCTGAAATTAGGATTCTCTGCAAGTTTGTCATGTTTAGTTTGGTTATCCGTACGACGGGACTAACTGAAATGCAGCCATTCTGGTTGCATTTTGCGATCAACATTTGACGAATAGTCGGTTAAACAGAGACGCGGAAAGTTGTTCAAGTTGTCTGAGTTGTCTGAGTAACAAACTATTTCTACTTCAGTTATGATCCTCTACTTACAAAGGCGAGGTTCTGTGCAAGTAGAACCAAATATTGCAATATTGATTTACATTTCGGCGGTTCAAAGCATACCTCACAAACTGGTTTTCAAATTGTCTGTCAAAATTTCCGACAGCGGTTATCTCTCACTCGTATTTTAATCTGCCTGCGGGATTGCTGCATATCAGTATTTCGGCAATTCAAACAGGAGCACCATAAAATCAATAAATAGAACTACTAAACATCATCTGTTTGGTCAGGTGTGCTAGTCATCATCATCCTTATCGTCCAGCTTGAAACAGCAGAGCAAGCCACATAAGCCATTGCCTTTCTCACCATGTTACACGTTGCTATTGAGAATTAATAGGAAAGTGAGACAGAAAGTGAAGGTATAAAAGGCCGGGAAAGAAGAGGGCGGGCAGAAGACAGGTTGAATAAAAGAGGAATAATTCGGGACAGCAGCATAGTTCCCACAACCTACTCCACTCAATGCAATAGACAACACGGTTGTGATTATCCTGTGTGACGACCGATGTAGTATGTGTAACTCATGGGTAGTGGTGGACCGGTACTGCTAGGGAGTCCGGCCGCTAAGCAGCCAAACGAATAGGGTTATCAACCAAAGTCTTTAATTCTAACAAGAACCTGTCCGCAAGGCAGCGGGGTATGGCTGAGTAGAAGCCCATCTGCTTGGTTCAGTTATTCTTGAACTCAATTTCCCGATTCAGTTGTCAACTCAAATCAACGCCCAATTTGGAGCACCAGGAAGCTATCTCGTCAGGGCTCTACCCATTGACCTTTCGGGCATGACTGGATATTCGGCTTGAGATAAGCCATCCTGTTTAGCTCGTTTGGTCATGGATGCATGCAAGTATTCACACCACGTCAGTGTGCAGTTTTGTGATTGTCACACGTCGCATATTGGTAGTGATTGTTCAAACCGTGGTGAATCGACTATCGGATTCATTTTTATTTATCGTTATGGATTCTCACTTGAGAGTGAAAATTTCTAAAATTAAGTGGTTTTTCTCAGCCTCATTATCGAGATATATCTTACCGAGCGGAATTCATAACATACTGTATATATATATATATATATCGACTAAATTTCTAGCCTCTCTTCGCTCGGTAACCATAACCCTTGCAACTAATCATAAAAACGTTTAGCCGGTTCCTGTTAAATGAAAGAAATACAAATTCAAGCTTTTGTCTTTTTCCTTGTACCTACTGAAACTGATGATGTTCGTGTGACGCGTGTTACGTGAGTTTTGGCAAGACCTGTGTGCTATCATGCCATAGTTTCCCTTGAAACTTGATTTACCTCTCTCTGCATTCCTTTTTTTGAAATTCCTTATCTTCTGGTTCAGTTCCTGGTTAGCTGGTGAAGGTCCGAAAAAGGACAGTTATTCAAGTGCAAATAATCCCCAATACAGTTTAGAAGTCCGAAGCACCGTTGAGGCCCCCATATGGATTCTTCTTACAAGACATATCACAGATAAGGTACGTACCTGAATTTCTTTGCACATGTGAATGTGTATGCTCATGTTCGTGCTTCAGTATGATTTGAAACCGATATCCATACAATGTGTGACAATTGCTTTTCTGTTTCGGTTGTTTTTTTTATTCTGTCATGCGTGACTCAATCTTGTACCGCAGCTAAATTTTCGCTATTCGATAAGATGACTCGCAGATAACGCGCCCGAGTTTCCGAGTTAGTGGAAACGACTAGAGATGATCTACATGTCCTCGATGAGAATCAAAACATTATAACTAGAATCGGTCACAACATATTTGAACATAAGGCCACGGGTTACTGACTGGCTATACAGGCATGCACACACAGACTAAAACATAGGACTTCTCGGAACCGAGAAAGATCAGTGTCACGAAGTTGTGAGACGGAAAAGATTGAAGATCAAAGTTTGCCGGAAGTTCTAGACTGACTGAAGGACGTATGAACTTCGAAAGACGTAAAATAGGTGTTAGACGTTAAACAACGCTGACAGACTCGAACAGGAATAACGTTTTCCAGATGATCGGAGCGTGGAAGGTTAAGCTAAAATGTCGAGCAAAACGTAACCTAGATGTCGGCCAAAAAGATCATAATCGAGATGTTTGATTAATCAACACGGAGAGAAAGATGTTCGCGGTCACTCATGTAGGTCTCTGATTGGTTTCCAACTTTTAGCGTCGACATTGACCTGCGCGGTCAAATGAGCTAGGTATCATCTGCCACGCCGAAGACGTTAAAGGTTCAATCCTGAGATCCACCAGTCACTTTGGTGGCAGACGAAGATTCGCCGTCGTCTCTGATCTGCTGGGCTTTTGTGTAATTCAATGGGACTTCCAGTTTCAGAGTCATAGTTCCACCCACTCCAGCATGCCTTAAAAAAGTCAAACGGAAAGGTGAAACTGCTCTCATCAAGGATTTCGCAAATTTTCGTGACGTCGTCACAGGCCACTCCAGTGCATAAATTTTACATCGGTTAACTTCGCATCAGCTTGGCATGATTTTGGTCATTGCTTCACGATATCGTCTGGTCAAAAGAGAAATAAACAAGAAGTAATGCAAGATCAACTGCAAGATGATAAGTTGAAGAACCACATAGAAGATTTCCAACGCAAGAATGCCACAGAATGCAACATCGAGTCATATTACCTATTGTTTCTAACCGTCACGTTGTGATGTTCTCATGGTCTTCAACCGGCCTTTTACTGTCCTCCGTTCTCTTTTACACAAGTTGTAGCCACTTTGCGTTCTTGTTTTTGCCTGGAAGTTGTATGTACTGTAGTGAATAACAGTTGAAGAAAAATCCTATGATCATAAAGCGGAAAAATATAGAGAAGGGCGATTATTTCGAATAATAATAAGTTAACTTCACTGAGTGGGCTGTACGACCGCATACTGTATGCCTTACTTCGGCACTTCTCCCATTTTCTAGTAATACTATGCAGATACTACCGGCTTCCGAACAATGGCGGCCCTCGCACATCTGTCTTCATTAGCGATGTTTCCGAGTCAACCTTACCACTGCAGTGAGAACTCGATCTCTGCACAACAAGTGGTGTCGCGCAAACATCACGAATTTTTCGAATTTACAAATGTTGATCAAGTCTGCTGTAAATACGACTATATTTCATCCACAAGACGACCACCTGATGAACAACTGAACCGATCTACCTCACCCAATTCCTCCCCTGCAAGAACAGGATTCGGCTCTAAACCAATCTAGTATTGTTCATGCATTTTACACTTCGAAACTGTAAAACACATCCCAAACATAACTACACTGTCGTTCGGATGGTCAAGAATGTTTCTGTCCAGAACAAGCTTTAAAGACAGCGCACTTCAGCAACCTAGTGGTCTTTTTCCCCCAACACAGTATCAGGGGACAGCTAGATCCACGTCTCAATAGGCCACAGATGGCAAGACTATATTCAGAGCTATCGCTCTTACTGGGGAACTTGCGTTGATTCTTACTATGCACTGGTGTGTGCTACGTTTTCTTGTGCACTTTGGTGAGAAGAAGAGGGTGTCCCGAGTCGATGTTGCTAAGCTGTGTCGGAGTCTACTGTACTGACCAAATTTCAGAACGAAGTGAGATATGGGTTAGGCGACATTTGAAAACGTCCTCTAGCACAGCACTGGGGTCTCGTCAAGTCGGCGGTGTACTAGGCTTGTCTGTCCAGTTGTGGTATTACCTCCAAACCGGCAAATCACTGGATATCAGCAAAATCCCTGCAGTTTACGGACATCCGCAGTTCAATTCCAGCAAGTTTATCCACTAACCAAGCCCGTCTAGGCACCGAAATAGGAAGGAACCGTTATCCTTAGAAAAGATCGCGAGAACCGGTGGGCGAAACGCGCGGCTAAAATGGAATCGGCAGCTACCTTAGGGAACTTCCGAAAGTTGTTCCGTCTAATTCGTTTTACTGATACCAAAAGGTGGGCTGAACACACCAGTCAGCAGTTTAACTGCCCCTCTGCGCCAACCGCCATAACTCCTATGGACCATGGTGTTCAGTGGTCAGTATCCTTAGACCCGCTGAACAAAGTTGAAATCTGTACCGCATTTACATTCCTCAAACGGCACAAGATCTCAGGCCCCAACCAACAGCTTTATTCGGAGAAGCAGGATACGATATAGTGGAAGTCCTTCACAGTATCAAGGTCCTCCAGGTTGGACGGAATCGACCGTTATCCTCGTCTTCAAAAAAAGGCTCGTGAACTATCTGTACAGTCACAGCGGAATCAACTTAATTGAGAATGTCTGTTGTCCTTAGCATATTAACAACACAAAGACGAGAACAAATCCGTGAGGAGTAATCGGGGTTTCGGCCTGATTGAAGGTGCATAAATTAGATATTCACTCTGTGTCAACAACTAGACGCACTTACCAAAGACGACCATTGCCGTGTTTGTGGACATCAGAGCAGGTTTTCACTCAATTGACAGGACCACTCTGGAAAGTATGTGTTAATCACCAAATCGCTTCACCGTCATACCCCTGGACGATTAAAAGCCTATGGTAGGCTTTCGCTTTCTTTTACTGTTTATTGTGGAGTCCTGTTTCGCCGTTTTTCTTTAACTATGCAATCGACTATGTCCTAAGGAGATCGGATGAGGGCCTCCTATATGGTGCTGTCGAATTCTTATCACGGACCTGGTGTACACCGACAACATCGTACCTCTAAATTCTAACGTCCAACAGACTCAACTCCTCTTTAACCGATTGACGACTGAAGTGGTCTGATCCGGTTTGCACTTCGCATCATCGAGGTGTTAGGTTTTACTTCAGTATTGGGGAGCACTCATAATTGCGCTGTACTTGGACGATAGGAACCCCATAAGTAGCTATTGACTGTCTCCAGCCGATCACCCCAAAGGGTGAGTCCAGGTACATGGTCCTCCCAGGCTTTAAGAAGTACCTTACATTTTGAAGGTGCAAAGCACATATTTTACCTGGAAACCTCAATCGCCAAGCGGTTCAACGCGCGTTGAATCGCTTGTGCAATTGTCACTCAACAAGGCAACATCATCAGTATACTCTTAGTCGAAAACCCCTCTCCCTCGTAGTAGGTCAACTCCGCTGTCTGAAGAACCCGATAAAGCATTCTGTAATAATGGGTGCATAGAGCAACCTTGGAAACGACAGAGGGTGGCAAAAGCTGTCCATAAACCCTAACCTAACTTGAATTATGACGGTTCAACTCTTCGAGGACTGACACATACGTCTTAGATACCTTCACAAACATTGTCATAGTACAGACTTATCAACGGAATCAAAGGCTGCGCGTATGTCTAGTAATACGATGATCCTTGGCCTCTGGAAGATGAAACGGTGTCCTAACAACTGTCGGAGAGTAATGATTTGATCAATGCATGTATGACTAGCTCAAACGCTTGCCAGGCGGAAATCTGCCGCGCCCTCGAAATCGCCGCTGCTTGGCCGCGGTTGCCTATTCGGTGGGATTGATTACTTTGACGAATAACCATCTGGATGGTGCCCGTTCCTTTATTCACAAAGCAGTAGCATTCCGCGCTGTCTGCAACCTTGGCTTGGAGGAATCTCGTGCACACCACCCCGAAAACCTAACTGAATCTACACGACCCATTCCACCGGTTATGGTTTTCATAGTTTTTCCCATGTCATCTATCGGCCACCTCCAACCATCACCTGCCTCGGAGAATAAATTACAACGAAGCAGGCGTTCTATGGGCAGTCATGTCTCAATTACCTGAGCTATTCGCATTCAGTGTCTGCTCTATAGACTGAACTCTGTGACCCAGAACCTTGAGCCTAACTTCCATTATACTCTATTAATATTACGAAGAAGTCGATGTCCAAACATCGAAAGCCTTCGCACGTCTGCTCTCTATGGCCATGATTCTGAACCGTGTAGCAGTACTGACCTCATTGGTGCTGCGTACAACTGACCTCTGATCAATAAATGGATGTCACACATGCCTCAAATTAGCACATGCCAGTCGAGCCTTCTGCTTTCACATGAGGATCAAACACCTTCCTTGTAAGACGGTACAATCACTGATTCACAACAGTCCTTAGTAATCTCTTTCTTTCTCATATTGATCCCAGGAGTTTTGTTAACTCCGATGTTAACATCGCCACTATCTTTGAGGAAAGAAGGAGGCTGCCCATCTGGTCCAGCTGCTCCATGGCTTTTCAGAAAACCTATCTCCCTCATCACCTCCATTTCGGATGGGCAACTGTTACTTTAAACCCCTAACTTGCAAGAATAATTGGGCGGCCCACTGGGCCCAACTGAAGTGCTCTCTAAGGCTATCTGCTCAAATCTCCTGCTTATGGTCCTGAAGGTGAACCGGTGTGCTGTCAGATCCTTTAATCACCTCACTTACACCCAATTTTTGTGGATCGGTAGTACTGATCAGTCGGTAGATATTGTGACATTTGCCGACAGCAGCCTTTACCGTCTCCCTGTTCATCACTGCTTCCGGTCATTTTGCAGCATCTTGGTGAGAGAATATCTCGGCAGTCTGCATTTCTCATTTATGGGGAACGGATGATCTGCAAGCATCTAACTCAGCATGGCAGTTGCCACCGAGTGATGGGCTTTTTTGATTTGCTCCTAACGTTCGCTCGGGCATTTTGTTGGAACCGCAACGACATTGAAAGTTTCGCTTGGAACTGAATTGAGTATTGTCCGGAATCAGCTGCGCAGGACGCGTGGTTTTCGTACTGGTGTGACCACAGACTAGGCACAAACAAAAGCGAGCATGGAGCAAAGCGTGATCCGAATGCGCGGATGTGAACCAGAATGATTGGCAACTCCCGATTAATCCACACCACCGGCGATCGACGGCAATGCGACCAATCTGAATCTTGCGCTAGCATACTCTTCCATGAGAAACATCGCCGCGGCATTACACTACCTACTTAGTGGACCGCCGTTTTCTTATCAGATCCTTGCAATGTTTGCGTCCAGTACACCCCCGGCTCGATCGGAATTGCTAATCAAATGGATTAGGCATCTGTTACCCCAAAACTGTCAATGATTCGAATCCCAGACCCCTAGGCCACTTTGGTTGTAGATGGCAACTCATTAGTAGCCGGCAGGTTACCACACCTGGCCTATTGGGGCCTTATTTGGTTCTTTAGCATTGGAGCCTTCTTAGCCACAGGTGCCGCCTCTTCCCCCGTGTAGCGGGCCTCAACGGGTAAAGGGTTTACCCACACCACTACACGCGCGTCCACCACGTCATAAAATAAATTACCAGTTTGGATGTGGCACTTACCAAACCAATTCCTGTTTGCTTTTCACACCAGGACTTATCACTATCATCTTATTTTGATAAAATCGATGTACACTGTTGCATGCAATCCAGTTTCTCGTTCTCACATCAAACTGATATTTTGCAGCTTTGTTGGGCAATTTCCTAGTTCTCTGATTGGTTCGGTAAGAACAATTCCCAAACTCATCGTCATACGACATTAACAGTAAAACTCGTTCTACTGGTCCGCTGCTTTTCTCGACATGTTACACGTTGCAACAGGATGAATTAATGTTCCAAGTGCATAGGCAGCGGGAATCTTAAATCGTCTACGGATTTTAAGAAATCCATTTTGTTTTCGATTTGCGTTGGTTCTGGATTTTCTATTCATTTCGTGACTGTTCATGTTCTTTCAGGCTGACTTTGCCGAAAATAAGGAATTTATCGCAGTTGTTGTGTATAAAAATATCCAAACCCGTAAAGTCTACTACCCATACGATCCGGAACCCTATCGTGATTCGGTTCGCATCAACAGTCCACATTGTTTGGTCCAACTACTTCAGGAGGCCGGTACAACCAATTACACCCTGGTCATTTCACAATATGAGAAGAATAATACGATTCACTATACTCTACGAGTCTACTCAACCGCACCGTTTGTTCTTCGAAAAATTATTGATCCGTACAAGGTGGAAAAACAGGTAATCATTCTCTTGTTTTTTATATCCGGGAGTGGGTATTACCTCTTAGTGTTTAGATTTCTGGTTTATTTGACCCTTCTGTTCCTCCTATTCGCACCCTGTCCAATATTGATATTTTGGTTCAATTAGTGTCCTCAATCATATGAGTCAGAATACATTTGAGTGTCAGAGGGTGTTGTATGTAAATTCTAGTAGGGAAATTCCGAAGTCCAGATCGAGTGGATGGATAAGAACAACAGAGGGACAACTGTGTAATTGATTGGTTGGGTTCCATGATATATTTAATATGCCAGTTTCGCAATCAGTGGCACTCTTCTATTCGAAGTCTTTTCTTTTCTTTGTAGTTCTTAAACTTATTTGAATTTCTGCATTTCCCGTTCTCTTTTTAATAGACGGTTTTGTGAGGTAGCAACGGAGACCAGATCACGTTAGTGAAGGTTTGATGGTTGTAAAAACAGCTGATCTTACGAGTCCAGGCTGTTGCCCGCAAGCTACAAAGTCTTTCCTTCCAAATAGGGAAGTCCCACCAGTTTTGTTTCGACCAGACGCTGACAGTCGATGTTGTTCCAGGATACGTTCTCTTTGTTCCCCTTTATTGCTCTCCTGTTCTTTTTTTATTAATTTTGCGGAATGTTAAATTTATGCTCTAAAGGATTGTCCTTGAAATGGCCAGTCAGTTTCCTCAATTCCCTGATAGCAACGTCTTTCGCGGAAATGCCTGTCTGAACTTCACAAATAAGATTCTTTCCAACAGCACTTATTCATCATACACCAACTTGTGTGCATGCAAATTCCATCCATCCACGCGCTCCACGTACCGTCTTATCCCATCTCGCACGTCAACGCACAAGGATTCATTGATAAATTATTTAGCACTAATTATGCTCGGTACTTTGGCCAATATTTTGTATATTCGGCTAGTTTTTTTCAAATTTTCTTTTATGGTCATTTTCTGATCGACTGCTGAAGCTCAAGTACAAATAGATATACGAAAAGAGTAGATAGTCGTTATCAATTACGCGCAAATGTTCATCCAAGTGGAAAACTAAAATCGGTAGGAGCCAAAAGAGGTGAAACTGGACCTTACACAAAAAGATGTTTTGCAGCTTGTGACATTATTGGGAGTAAATCTTGGGAAACACTGAATAAACAAACGTTCGATATCGTTTGGAGAGTATTTGACAAACAGCAGTGGATTTGCTTACTCCATGCTGAGTTGACGTAGGTCATTACCCCCTCTCCGCATTCCTCATTCTTCAGCAGCAGTGAAATTAGTATTTGGACCAGATAGTCGTTAACATTCTTATTTTGGAGATACTTTTGAGCACACTGCGCACGTGTGACCATCAACTCGTATCCTTAAAGTGCCTCTTAAATCCCACATATTTGATAGAAACGTTAACGGTGTTGACAGGCAGCACAGTCATTTGAGCTGAAAGTACGGCCTGCTAGTCAACATTTTTTTCGTGTTTTATTCGAATTTCACTTTAGAGTACCCAACCATCGAACACAACGTTGCTTCTGTTACTCAAAAATTCGAACCCAAGCATTGTCCAACTGTGATATTTATAAATTCACTCTGTCAAGAACTACAAAACGTTGCATTGGAGATCAAAGAGACGCCCTTTCCATCTATCTCACTTTTGATTACCTCTTACTCCACCGACGGCAGTTAGACAAATGAAGTACTTCCCCTCTGAAGGTCACTGACCGTTTTGACATCCTAAGGCGGTTGACTCAACCGGCACGTTTCTCCGAAGCCATGTTAACAGCCCTTCTTTAGTGTATCAAACTCTATGGGCTGTTATATACCTTCTTCTCTACCGAATCAGTTATAGAGACAAAAGTGAACTCACAGCTTTGATTTTTCACTTTTCTCCTCAAAAGCTGACAAAGTTTGGAATTAGCACTACTGTCGGAGAGAAAGGTTTTAGAGCGGCCCATTTGTCGCGCAAACGAGGACCACAGCAGATACGGTTAAAGAACTCAGTCTGTCTTTCAGTATGTTGCTGTTTAGCTATCATAACTCTCCTGCGTTCATGTTGAATGAGACTTTCTCGCACGGAGGGCTCATTTTTGTCTTCGCATTTCGGGAAATCAGGCGCACAGAATAATCGATATGGTTTTTAAGTACTGGTCGCCGTCTTGGCTACTGTGTATTCATGGCATTTGTTATAACTGTCATTTCAAACGGGAGCCTATGAAAGATGAAATTTCTCACGGAATCAGCATCCTGTCCTATGACGATCTACCTTGAAGCAGAGGTACGTGCTACGGAATGCATCTACAAGTCGAAAATTGTGGGAGAGTTGCTAAATCCATGATATGCCAAGGCTAGGCTCGGTGAATGAGCTGTTGAGGAAGATCGGATGCAATACCCGAGGGTATAGTAGATTTGCGTTAGCCTAACTTCATCCTCTTCGTGCAATTCTGGATACTTCTTTTCAGGATGGGTGTTCTGTCTGCCAGTGAATGAGGGTCGTAAGTGTATCCACTTACTGGACAAAACTCCCAGAAGGGACAAAAGAGCCGAGCTTCTAACCATCGGATTTTTTGTTATAACCTTGCCACCTTGCAGACTGTTTTTGAATATACTACAGACAAAACGTTTTCAGCATAGCATCAGGATGCTACAGATTCCATCCTGGTGAGACATATCAATTCGGAGTGTACAAGTATGCGGATGTTTGGACGAGAGCACCGGGTAGGCATATCTGACGAGCGACAATAACCGCGAAACCGGTCGTGTGCTCCCGGGCAAATTTTGTTCACTCATCCAGATACTACTTGCTGCTTCTATATATACATATATATATATCTATTTGTGACATCCGTAGAACTGGATCGCTTTGCAGCAGATGGTTGTGTAAAGTCACCATCAAGTGTCATATCGTATGGGGTTCGTTTCACTGAACTTATCCAGCGTAAAATTTGATACACAATGTACCCTTATGTCACCCGTATTCTCACTGCATTTTCCTAGATCACTGGCCAATGGAAAGGAACCAGTGCGGGCGGTTGTCGTAATAACCCGGAAACTTACGAAAACAACCCACATTTCCAAATCAACATGCCGAACAACGAACCAGATAATCAGCTCCTTATCGAATTGAGAGGTCCAAAGTACGGTAACTCTTCTTTCCCCATTATTTATACTACCACCCACCGATCCCATTTATGAGTCTCCTGATGTGTCACGTGGTATCGGTTCGTACTAATTAACTGTATCCGGAGGTTAACCATGTTAGTTCAGTTCCTTGCACACAACTGCCGCTGTTTGTATGCTTTTCCAATTGGCACTTCAGACTGTAGCCATTGGATTGGGATGTCCACCGAATGTCTTGTTTGGTGGCACTTTTGACAGCTTCCACTGTTTAGGTTGATAAATGAAAGCTTTGGTGAGCCCATCCTTATTACGATGATTCTCCCGCATTAGAAGGGCAACACTTTGTAAAGTGGGTAAGTACTGCCATCTGATTAGTCACATTTCACTTGTTTGTAGGTTATAAAATATGATTTGTCCACATATCCTGACGAATCGTCGCAATTCGAGAAGACTGTGGCATCGGCCCGATAGCGACTCACAACAAAAGTCAAGTGGATACTGAAGCTAAGTCGCTGGTCTTCGTACACTACCCTAAGACCCAATCGTCCAGTAGGCTAGATACACACAGACGATTAGTGCTTTAGAATTAATGCTTCATTATTTGTTCAATTGCTTAAAAGTGCTAGTGATTGTATTACTTGGCAAAAGCCTACAGGTGCTTCGAACAGCGAATCAGTTACAGGAACTCCATGCTAAATCAGCTTACGCCCTCAGACAATCGACGAATGGACCCGCAACAGATATATTCGAACACTGAAACATTATATTTTCTCAGACAGTGAGCGGGAACTTCAAATACATGGCAAGATTACACAGGCGTTCACGAGTTTCATTCAACTGGAAGTCAATTATAGCTCCAGGGAATCAAAGTCACATCATATCAACGTCTTGTTCCTGGTCCGCGAAATCGAAGTATTTGATAACTGAAGTCCCAGTCTTATCGAAACGATGATTGAGTTTCGTTCGAGATGTAACTCCGGCATTCGTGCTAGCATTTGCGGGAACTTTGTCGAAATAAATAAACAATTCAAATAAGCTGTGTATCGGACAGTGGAAAAAATTCATAGGAGTTACCTTTAATATTTGCCCAATATTTCAGCTCAAAAGCGAGATCTCCGAGTGAAGTTCACCATTGTGCTTTTAAAATGAGTCCTGCGATGAGTGGTAACAATTGGAATTCCAGGAATACATTCCAGTATCCGAAAGATTGGAACTTATTAAGAGACGGAAACTTCCGGTCGTACGGTTTATCAGTTGAAAGATGATGCGTGCGCAGTTGGGCAAGACGCTGTGAAATCCCAAGCCAGGAGCCCGTGATGAACATTCAAGCTGTCGACTGATTGGAGACAGTTTACATTATTCGGTTGTGTAATTACGTTCGAAATCACCTGGTTCGCATAATTTTAATCTGCTGTGCAGTATTTGGTTCTTCAGGCCCCGATCAATTTCGCTTCCGATTCAGTAGTGTGGAGCAGTAAGTGAAGTCGCGACCAAGCGGTGCATAGTATCTGATCGAAAGCTTCACATTTAGCACTGATATTTTGCTTGTTATTGGCCCAATTCCCCAGTGTCTAGAAAGAATCCAACTCTAGTGACAGATCGTATTGCGTTATGCGCCTCTCTCGCAGACTGTTGCCGATTCTAACACGTTAAGCATAGAAATGGTGTGGTTGTGTGAACCAGCTGGCAGTGTAAATCTGTTGTTCTTGTTATTGTTGTATCTTTTTCTAGGGATTACGCTATTGGCTGTGAACTCATCAAAGTGTCTGTCACGAACCCCAATGCACCCAACTCGGTAGATCGCAAATCAACCGGAGATTACAGGTAATCTGCGAACCAATCCTTTCCACGTACATCGTGTTCTTTTAGCATGTTCTTAAAATTGTATCCCTTCCCTCAAGCGTGACTATTTAATGTCGACTACAATGTGGCGCTTTATTCGAGAAGTCTGAAGTTAAATTCCACAGCACGAACCCGATACTCTACAGTATGTCAGGGTGCTGTCGGTGGACTCAACAATAAGCCAACGTTCTGATTGCCTACGGTAACATCTCTATAGCATCAAGTCATGCATCACTTTTTCGGCTCATTTCAACTTCCACAGATGGGCTGCAGTACCAGTAACGATCCATGTTTTCGGTCGACCTCTAAGGCTGCAACGACAATCTGGGTATGGAACAAAGGATGGACACCGTTTTGAGAGCTCCACAGAATATGTCCAGTTCATATCATGGAAGGAAGCCAAATGATACACCGGTTTTGAAATACCGTTATTTTGTTGTTCCTTTAAATCATTTTAGGGGAAACTGCGAGAGGGTGACCGATTCATTGATGTAAGTTAATTACAGGCAAACATCCGGTGAACCGGTTACGACTATCAAAACCATCTTACAACGGACAGTTTCTTAACAGACAAGTGCATTTTTTAGGCTGCAGGCAGACCGCAATATCCCTTGGGTTGAGAACTGCAATCCGAACCCTCATTTCAGACAACTCCACCAACTCAGCTAGGATAAGGTTCAAAATAACAAGCTTAGAAGCCGCCAGCAGACATCCGAAACGGAGCTAGAATGCTCAACTAGTGTCTCACGTGAGTGGTTCAGAAAAGAGCCGATTATAACTTAGCTAAGCGTGATTCTCAAGACCTAACTTGTTTCAATTTTTAATAAGTAAACCTCAGTCTTTTGCCTTCTCGTTGGTAAAAGGCGTCAGGTCACCTTGATCCGTAGATAAACATTTTCGCCCTCCCGATGCATAGTAACCACATTTCACAACCATGGATCAGTGTGAGATTAAGAGGACTTCGAAGGAGTCACTCTAGTTGCTAGACTAATCTGGTGATATCAACGAACTGACTTACACATGAAGACCTGGTTCCCTGGTGTTTTCAAGTCGCCTTCTGGTTTCATTTGTGACTTGGCCATTTGGAAGAATCGTGGGACCTAGTCATGAGTCCTTGCACATGCCTGAAGTCTATTGACAATGATGCCTATGCGGCCTAGGTTGAAGCGGTCTTGATCTTCAGTTGCCCTGTTGAGTCGCGGGTATATCACGATTCGGAACTTGTTGTAAGGCACCGTGCAGCCTCCTAGGAGGACGAAATCATCTACAATCTCCTAACAAGCTAGGAGAAAGTTCGTTAACGGTTGTGCGTTGCAGTATTTGCGACTGATTTATTCCACGGTCGATACTGTAGTTCAATAAGCAGCTACGGTGTGGGTTTGCCGAACATCAGAGTCAAAGATGGATCCTTTATAACTATCAGTGGACGCGTGCTTGATTAATAGGATCTTAAGAGACTAATACGATTTTGGAGCATACCACGATGGAGTACCTCCACAGAGGTGTTTACTTTGGGAAAACGAATTATTTCCAGTGAGACAGAGCTTCAGTCTTGTCTCCTCTCCAGAACACATTGACAGAATGGTGTCATGAAAGCAGTAGCATTTATTTCTCATTTTCTCTATTGGTCGTACCATAAAATTACACCAATCAGAAATGGCGTGACGAGTTGGTTCAAATGGGGACGTTGGTCGGTGGTGATAGGATTCGAACTTGTGACCTTCACATTGCGATGCCTCAATGCTGACCTCGTAACCAACGCCAGTCGCATGTAATTGTCGTGCGTAGTCGTATATTTAGTACATTTAACTAAAAAGCATGTGCCCGCAACAAGACATTTAAGATGCTGTAAGCAAGCAAACGATATAGCCAAGTAGCGAGTGTTAAATCCCAGATGAATCTGCAAGAACGAGCCAATAATCACTAAAAGACAATTAACTGAGCACGTCGGCGCTAATAGGTGCGCCGTATCAGTTATGAAAGAGGTGGAATTCTGGTCGGTAGTTCAGTGCACTTTTAGTTACATCGGCCTATTTACATCAACCGATGTGCCTCCGAAAATACTACCCCTGTTTCTTCTGATTCGATTCTCGACGGTGACGCATGCGGTCATCTTAGTCAATTGGGTGAATTGCCTTGTTAAGGGGTCTGTAGACTAGTTATTTACTCTTTCAATTTCTAAATTATTATGACTAATTTTGGAAACGAATATCAAACTAGTTTACTGTTGTTCTTATATCGTTCGACTTAAGTAACAGTCTACCACCGGGAAGGACGGTTATTGCACTCCTTTTGGAGTATAAAGTCACGGGGGCAGAAAAGAGTTTATGGCGAAGCACGCTTGCCTTCAGTGTCATGAGTGTTTTTGTGGCGTCTTATATGGAGAACGCCGCTGCTTATCCGCGACCGATTCCCCAACGAATCCCTGTTCACGACCAACTATTAATGTTTTTTTCCTAATCAACAATCTGATATCACAAAGCCCTACCCGTGTCGGTATAAAACGATGGGACATCCGCTCCCTGGTTATCTCACTGTTGTCCTTTCTGAAGAAATGAATATTAGTGCGAAACCAAACGTTTACGGCCATTGCGAACGGATCTGCCACCACGCGTGACTGTATCTCGTGTCCTCAGTGGTAACTAGCTGGCGACTGAAAATCCATACATGAAAAGTTCGATCAGACAGTCGCTTTTGTCCAGTGCTTTCAGTCACTCGCTGCCACACGGTTTATCCTCTCGTTTGACCTACTAAGACGTTATCCTTCTATGCTAATCCAGGTTTCAAAATCAGGGAACCTGTTCCCCTTACTTGTGTAGGTTCTAAGGGACATGGACTAAGTTTCCCACACCAGTCACACATTGGGTGAGCAGTGGTTTTTCTAACAGAAAACACGCCCTCATATAAGTATTGACTCCTCACTGAATTACACTTGTTTCCCGACAATCACCTAATCCTATTGTAACTTTATTTTTTGGCATTTAACGCATTCACATCTTTTTTATACTTCAGGCGCGGGTACGTCGTAATGGAACAAGCTGGGCTTTCAGGTGGAGTCTACAATTTAATTGTCTCCACGTACCGACCACAGCAAGAAGGTCCATTTATTCTGAGCATCAAATCACTCAGACAGTTCTCAGTAAAGCAGATTAGTTAATGATATCACCGAATTTGATACCAAGCTCTTTCGAATACCCACAAGAACAATCTTTTAATGATGGTCTTCTTTTGGCAAAGAAACGTTTTCAGAAACAGCTATGCATTGTGATAGCACTTTATGTACTCTTCTAAGTAAATAAACTATTCGAAATATTGGAGTATTTTTAGCATCATTCTCGAATTCGCTACCTCTCAGGGCACATTCACAAACATGGGAACATCGGGCTTATGAGATCATCTTTGGTACAATCAGGTTTTAGCTAGCAAACTGTAAAGGTCCACCTGAGGATGGTTGACGCATCAACTGATAGTGCCCATTAAAGCACGCAATGGCAAACAAGTTATCGTGACAACTGGACGAGTTATGACAAAAGCATAATTGCTTACTCCGTTAGTTATTAGCAGCGAGCTCAAGTCTACACAGAACCCACTCTGGTTGTTAAATTGCATCTGAGTATCTGAAACCCTAGTTGAAGAGCGTATTGTCTGGACTATCAGTGGTCATGTGCGGTTCCCATGAAACTGTTTTCATCACAAAGTCTTTTGTGCGGTGCAACGGGCTCTAGTGGTCGCTTAGGATGAAGCTCGACGGTTCAGAGATAATCTGTTCTTAGACCAACTCCAGTCCGCCAGCCGCATGACACGTCCTACATGTATAAGAATACGAGCACGGTGTCAAGTCAGTATTTAAATTAAATCAAAACGCAGTGTTGTGAGCATACCGTTTCTGGATTATTCTTTCTCAGGCTCTTACAGTCATATTTATCTAACATAAGACGGTTATTCGGTCGACCAATCTATTGGTCAAATGTGTTATGGCATGACAATTGGTGGCATGGATTAATAAAGCGATACAGAGTACCACATCGCGGATCGAAAGCAATAAGACTCCCAACGTTAGACCGCTGAGGCAAATATCATATATGCCGTCAAACTTGAGCTGTGTGCGCAAAAGAAGTTAGTGCGTGCCCTAGAACTACCCTCGCCAAAGACTGGTGATGCAACTAGGACCCGCTTTGTCGACCAACTGTCACCCAATAGCGCCCGCAACGTTCCTCCTCCCCTGTATGGGCCGATCTATTTGTCTACCAACCGAGTGGCTGCGCACTTACTATTCCCCTAACCCATCCCCCTTCATTTTTCATCAGACAAATATGGGTGTAACGACTTAAAAATGAACCTCCTGAGACGTGTATTTGCCAAAATTACGTTTTTATCTGAATCATGGATTTATTTAAATTAAATTTTACAGAAACTGGTTGAAGGAAGAGAAAGACAATAAGCTGCAATAATTTTTTGTTCGGTTTGTTTTTTTCCCGGATACGAGCTTCATAGACAAGCCATACAGCATTCGCTCTTTTGGTTTCCATTCTAGGTCGTTTCTCTCAGCATCCCTACATACCAACGATCTTTGTCCCTTTGGTCCCAACGACCAAGGCGAGAAGTACCAATCAATGACAGACCCGGAGTTGATAAGTGCCTGGCTGCATTTGGATCACTGACAAATTTTGATAGATGCTCGCTGTAATATCGACTGGTCATTTTCATCGCACTGTTCATTTCACGTGATAGAAAGCGATTCAGTGTGGTCCCGACTATTACGGCGATTAATCTGATGCGATCCCGCGTAGTTTTGCACTGCCAAAAGTGCCACGGTCGCTGTTGTCGGTCCTCTCATAGTGCTGTGGGGTTCGTGTTATTTTCACAATACTAATTCTACGCACACAGAAAGACAAATACTATAGATCCGTTGGTCTGTAACAACGAGACTGCATCGTGAAGTAGTGTGGCCGCCTGCTTGCTTCCATGATCCAACGAGCTATATCGGACGGCTTGTCTCAAGTCGAACATCCAGTCATACTCCAAAGGTCAATGGGCAGAGGCCTGACGAAGTCGTCTCCTGGTCTCTCCATACGGGTTTGATCTGAATTAGCAGTTCAGTGGGAAAAACGAGTGGAAGAATAATTGCTCCAGGCAGATGGGCTTCCACACAACTATGCCTCTCTGCCTTCCGATTAGGCTCTTATCAGAACTAAAGTCTTTGGTTGAGAGCTCTAATCGTTCTTCGGCCTAGCGACTGGGCTCCCTAGCGGTACCCGTCCACCAATGCATTGAGCTGGGTGGGTAGTGACAAGCATGTTACTGCACAGGGTTTTATTTTATTCAACCCGTCCATTCTGTCTCCACCCAACGGCCATCGAGGCAGGCCACAACCCCGACTGGCCGTTGGACGCCTGCTTGATTCGGCTGTTCGCAACAGCTACGAACAGAAACTATCCGAGGAACTAAGAACTCCGACGAGAAGTGAGATCAAACTAAGCAGGCTATGCATTTGTCGGCACATCCCACCTATGGTCCTAGATCTAGCATTCACCAAAAACACTGGATCTCGCAAGGGTCGCTGGGTCTAATGCAACAAAAACACCAGCTCCCTAACTGTAAAGAGGTGAATAAGATGCTTGACAGTTGCAGCGTCAGTTGACGATAAGTCTTAAGAATGATTGTGAAAACTGGTGGGTTCAGGTAACCGAAGAGATGGAAGTAGCGACCGCTTCATGTATCAGTCGAAGACTGTTTAAGCTTACACGCGAAACCGGCGGGCTATGAACTCCGGTTAGTGAAGTCGTGTGCGATAGGAATGGAGGACTCATCCATGGTAGACAACAAAGGCTAGACCGTTGGGCTGAACAACCCAAAGAGCAATTCAGCTGGTCGCACACTGACGTATTTGGGCCGACAGCTGCAGCTGCGAATCCTTGGGAAGTGTCTCTTGGTCCGCCAAAGGAAGTGGAAGTGCGGTCGAATTTTCGACTTTTGAATGCGGGAAAAGCAGGTGATTTCTGCGAACTTCCTCAGTTGCTTTCAAAATGGGAGAGGAACCCTGTCAAAAGCTCTTACCTCCTTGACTTATGATATTTGGAACCAGGAACGTATTCCGTTATCGTGGGGTGAGTCACTGATTGTACCCATCTTCAAGAAGGACACAGTGACTACAGCAATCATCATGGCATTAGTTTAATTCCGATAGTTACTAAGGTCATAGCTTCGATAATGCTGCGTGGTTAGATACCGGTTCGAGAGAGTAACAACTACGAATATCAAACCCCATTTAGTCAAGGTCGAGTCTGTATCGACCAGATTTTTACTCTTCGCCAAATACTAGAAACGCGCCACACGCACCGCCGTCCTACGATCGCAGTCTTTCTGGACTTGAAAGGTGCGTTCGACTCAGTGGATTGAACAGCGCTATTCACTGCTCTCCACCGGAATCTCCTTTCAGCATTGTATTTGCATACCTATGGTCGCGTGGGGGTATACACTGAACTATCAAGTTCCTTTAAAACGACTAGCGGCGTTCGACAAGGTTGTCCCATCTCTCCATTCTTGTTCAACTTCGTCATCGACGAGGTAGGGAAGGAAGCTTTAGGCCTCCAGGATGTAGGGGTCGAACTGGTATATGGTGAGAAGCTGTGTAATCCACATTACGCAGACGACGTTGCGTGCCTCTTCGAATCCGCGGACCGTGCACTAGGCAGATTCGCGAGAGCTGTAGCCCGGTTTGGCATGTGCTTTGTGCCTTAAAAGTGTAAAGTGGTGTTACTGGATTGGACAAAAGCAGTGCCGAACTTGATACTGGATGGAGAAAAACGAAAGGACTTGGACCGTACCACATACCTTGGTGGCTGCTTGTCGAACGACGGTAGCACGGCAATAGAAATAAACACATATATCCTAGGTTCGAGCGGCTTGCGCTGGACTGAAGCACTTGTGGCGTCAGCCTGATATTTCGCTGAAGTTGGGAGATCCTGTATTGTCCCGCAGTTCGCTTAGCTGCGTTGTACGGTTGCAAGACAAGGAATATGCGTGTCGGAAATGTTCGTCGTTTGGAGGTTTTCGACCACCAATGTCTACGTAATATTGCTAGGATTGGATGGAAAGACCAGGTGAAAAATGTGGAGGTTAGGAATTTAGGATAAGGTACTGGTTCTGAGAATACCTTACCTCAGTGTATGGAACTGTTGACACATTGCTCCGGTCACATGTTCCATATGGGGAACACTCGTCTACCACGCCGCGCCATATTTTGCGTTCCTCCCAAGGAATGAAAAGAATCATGAAAACAAAAGTCTTCTCCGTCTTTTCGAAGCCAGGTGGCTAACTTTTTATCAACCGCGAGCTGATCAGAAATGTGTTCTCATCCAAATAGAAAAACAAAGGACAAAGAGATCACAAGGACTGATTACGCGCGCAAAGCATTTCCGCAACTTCGACGAGTGGACACAGTGAAACCAGCTTTCGAACAAAGATCCGCGTCTTTCGTGCTGCAATCAGCCCCCAGCTCACTTATGGACGCGAAGCCCGGCTACTGTGAGTCGAAAATACCATTTTGGAAGTATTCGATTACTGGTGCTCGCGAGGAATCCGCTGAAAAAACCGAGAACTTATATCAACCAACGGAATAGAGAGATGTTGCGGTATCGAACAGCTGTTCATTTTCCGCCTAAGTCGTTGGATTCAATGGTTCGATCAAGCTCTGATGCGGTTGCCGTGTATTTATGACCCAACGGGGGAAAACGTCAATCAAGAGTAGAGGCTTAACGAAGTAGCCTCCTTGTATTCTAGGCTGGGGGCAGATTTGTTTTGGCAACTTAATCGGATAAAATGAGTAAGAGAATAATTGTTCCAAATGGGCATTTACCATGTAAGCCCCGTTCTTTCGAAGGCTCTGGCTGAGGATCCTAATAATTTTCCTGATTAGTACCCGACTACAAATCCCCATGAATCACAAAATCAATAATTTCCGTTCTACATCGGTCGTCGCGCAGGACACCGCTGTCCGTTGTTTTCAGTTTTCAAGCTGGATAAGCCTCCCACTGCTCTGTGAGTCAGGTGTTTTAATCAAGGACTCCGACCAAAAGTGCCAAAGAATAACTTCCGCGGCGTAGGCCATGAACAGCTTACCTGAGAGCCTCCGTCGATTGCCTGTTTCCGCTCTCCGTGAAGCAGCGCCTATTACACTCATGCGTAGAAAATACGAAAAATAAGAGGCAATGATTCTCAAACCTGTGAGACACCAGTGAACGGATCCTCAAACAACATTATTGTAAATCTGCAATACCGGCTGTCGATTGCAGAAACCCAAGTCAAGGCGATCAAGGACAATGCTCTACCGAATGAAAACCTATGAATCACGTCAAACATCTGTATGACAAAATTTCCAAGTCTTATTTTAAATCCATCATCACCATCGGTCAGCGATAAACAGCAAGACAAGCCTCACTGACCGCTGTCTTTCCACAGAGTTACAAGTTTTTATAAAAAGTGAATATCCAAGAACAGGGACTGAACCTAAACAGCCAACACACGGAACACAGTCTAACTGTACAAACGCACTTTCGATCATTGTGATTCGACAGAAAATGACAACACGATCGACACTACGGTCCACTGCCATATTTTTCAGTCTTCAGCCAACTAGTTGATGAGTCTTTCAAACCTCAAACACAAAGATATGAGACAGCTACTTTAGCCAAGTCCGTTGTAAGCTTTTTTATCCCGCGTTACCACGTTACCTGCTGACCTCCACATGATTTTTTTCATCCCTTGGGAGGAACACAAAATATGTCATGGTACGGTAAGCAAGTATGTGCCATACGCAACACGTGACCCAACCAACGCAGTCTGCCAAGCTTCATACGCTGAGACAAGTCGTTACGTAGGCCACACAGCTCTCCATTTTCTAGTTCAACGCCTACATCCTGAATATCGAAAGGATCCTCTATTACCGTATCAAGAACGACGTTAAATGACAACGAGGAGAATCGACACCCTTGTCGAACACCGCAAGTCCTTTCAAGCGGCCTTGATAGTTCA
Organism: Fasciolopsis buskii; assembly: GCA_008360955.1. Lineage (NCBI taxonomy): Eukaryota > Metazoa > Platyhelminthes > Trematoda > Plagiorchiida > Fasciolidae > Fasciolopsis > Fasciolopsis buskii. The sequence goes on along the minus strand of LUCM01004652.1, from coordinate 170,498 downwards.
CCAAATACCGTCATGTAACCACAAGTATGTAAGTACAATGCTCGCAACAGGTGCACGAACTTTTATGCCATACCTCTACGCTGAAGTGCAATACGTAGCGCTACCCAGTCAACCAAGTCGAAAGCACCTATCAAGTCAGGAAAAAATACGATCACAGAGCTGCGGTGTCTTCCGAACAACCGCCGAAAATTAAAATCCTGGTCGATGCAACCTCGACCAGAACGAAATCCGGCCTGCTGTTCGTGTATGTTAACCCTGCGGATCCGCGTCAAGTGCCCCAACACTGTCTAAGCTAATAACTTAGTAGCTATCGGCATTAAACTAATCTCGCAGAGTGCTACAGTCACTGTGTGTGCCCCTCCGAAAGATAAGTATAATCAGCGAGTAACCGCACGATAACGGAATGCGCTCCTAGTTCCAAATATCACGGAGCAACGAAGCAAGTCCCTTTGTCAGGGCCTCTCCACCCAGTTTGCAAAGAACTGGGAAGTTCACCGGGACTAGCTGCTTCTTCCCTCTTCGTTAGTCGAATGTTCGACTCTGCTTCTACTTTCATTGGGTTAGTGAAGTCGTGTGTGATAGGAATGGAGGACTCACCCATGGTAGACAACAAAGACTGGACCGTTGGGCAGAGCCCTTCAAGGATCAGTTTACCTGACCGCACGCTAACGTGTTTGGGGCTGCAGATAAAGCTGCGATTTCTTGGGAGGTGTCTGTCGACCCGACTCCACCTCCAAAGGAATGGGCAGTGCAGTCGCATATTCGACTTCTGCAGAGGGGATAAGCAGCCGGTCCTGACGATCTCCCTCCAGTTCCTTTCAAACTGAGTGGAGAAACTCTGTTGAAATAACCAACCTCTTTCTTTATGACATTTGAAACCAGGAACGTATTCCGTTATCGTGGAGTGAGTGATTGTACCCCTCCTCAAGAAGAGCACACGCAGTGACTGCAACAATCATCGTGGGATTAGTTTAATTCCGATAGTTACCAAGGTGTTAGCTTCGATAATACTCCGCCGTTTGACACCAATTCGCGAGTTAAATATCCGTGAACAGCAGGCCAGATTTCGGCCAGGTCGAGGTTGCATCGACCAAATATTCACTCTCCAGCAGATACTCGAAAGGCGCCACACACCGAGGCCCTATGATCGTAGTCTTTCTCAACTTGAAAAGCGAGTTCGACTCAGTGGACCGGATAGCGCTATTCAGTGCTGTCCACCAACGAAATTCGTTGCGAACACTGTACTTGCAAACCTATGGTCGCGTTAGGGTATACGGTGAACCGACACGTTCATTCGAAACAACTAGTGGCGTTCGACAAGGGTGTCCCATCTCTCCATTCTTGTTCAACTTCGTCATGTACGAGGTGATGGAAGATGCTTTAGGAGGTCTCCGGGATGTAGGAATCGAACTGGGAAATGGAGGAAAGCTATGCTGCCTAGATTACGCAGACGACGTCGTGTGCCTGTTCGAGTCTGCGGACCATGCACAACGGGCACTAGACAGACTGTCGAGATCGGTTCGGCATGTGCTTTGCACCTTCAAAGTGAAAAGTACTGTTACAGGACTGGACGACAGCAGCGCCGAACTTGATACTGGATGGAAAAGAACTAACAATGGTGAACCGTTCCACCTACCTTGGTAGCTGCGTGTCTAACGATGGTAGCTCGGGACTGGAGGTAAATATGCGTACATCCTAGGCTCGTGCAGCTTACGCTGGATTGAAGCACTTGTGGCGTCTGCCTGATATTTCACTGAAGTTGGAAGGTCGTGTGTATTGTGCTGCAGTGCGTCCAGTTCTGTTGTACGGTTGTGAGACATGGAGTATGCGTGTGGGCGATGTTCGTCGGTTAGAAGTTTTCGACCATCGATGTCTACGTAATATGGCTAGGATTGGATGGAGTGACCGGGTGAGTAATATTGAGGTTAGGAATCTGGTATTGGGTGCCACTTCTGAGAATAGCTTGTTTCAGCGTATGAAACTTGGTAGATTGCACTGACTGGGTTACGTGTTGCGTATGCCTAACACGCGTCTACCACACCATGCACTAATCTGTATTCCTCTAAAGTAAATGGAAGAAGCCACGTGGAGGTGAACAGATGACGTGGCAACGTGGGATGAGAAAATGTACAGCGAACTTAGGTAATGTAGGCGTCTCACGCCTTCGTGATTGGAGTCCGAAAGATTCGTCAACTTGCTGGCTGGAGACACTGAAAGATATGGCAGTGAACCGTGACCAGTGTCGATCATGTTGTTATTTTCTATCGAGTCAGATTGATTGAAAGAGTTCGTTTATACAGTTAGACTGCGTTTTGTTTGTTGGCTGCAGCGGCACCCTCTCCTCTCCCGCCTGTTTAGGTTCAGTCATTGTTCTCCTTGGATATTCACTTTTTTTTAAAAACTTGTAACTCTGTGGAAAGGCAGCGGTCAGTGAGGGTTGCCTTACTGTGACTCCAAACGATGCTGCCGTATATATGCGTGTATACTCGTTTTAAACATATTTCAAGCTAAAGCCCAAAATATTGGAAACCATTTCGAGTACGGCGTTTTAGTAAACAATTATCAAACTGGACTATTTATTGAGATCATTTTACAGAATTATCTAAGAAAATAAATGATCCGAGACAAGCCGGTTTTATCTAATATCGTCCGGCATAAACTTTTTTTTGTAACCAGGAATTCTTCTGAACACAACTCCCCAATCCACGTAATACAGAGCCAGTAAACCGGCACCGGAACCCCAGATGAATGCCGGTCTTGACCTAAAAGAACATTGGAAACACTTTGCACCTTATCGTTCTTACCAGGAGTTGTAGAAGGTCTTTACTGATCCAACAATGGGGCTGTAGTCCCTCATCAGTTTACACAATGCTTGCATTTCGCGCGACGTTACCGAAATCCACAGGAAATTCTAGGAAGAGGATGCTCGGGTTCGTGTTAACATAAAAATATGCCGACACGCGACACAATCTGCAATAGAAAACATAGAAAAACCAGCGTAAGCCGAAGCCCGGTAAGCGTATCAGCTTCGATCAGCACCTACACAACCAAACCCAATAGGGAGCTTACAACGTCCCCGACGCAATACGCCGCCGGACTTGTGTGGCGCAAAACGCGATCCCGGCGCGCAGTTCAGCTCGGGTCACTCCAGTTTGCACGGGATAGCAGTGACCTCAACGGTCAATCGAGCGTCCACGGTTGCTTCGGTGGTATGCACAAGGCCAAGGACCAATCTTTGCCAGGTTTGTTTTCCAGTTCTAATTTTGTTTCCTGCAGGAGTCCCGTATCCGCAAAAATGAGAAAGGAATAGGGATCTCGCCCCATGCAGGAGGCGACAGAATATCCGTCGTGTTTATGTTTCGTTATTTCATATTATCATGCTGACATTCTCACAACTCCAAAACCTCACATCTCAGTTCGCCAATGCCCGGAATAATTCGCAGCTCATCTTCCAGTTCCATTTCAAGTTAGATTGCAAGACCACACGGCGAGATGCCTGATCGCTTAGGTTCTTGCACCGAGAGCTCCTTAGATCAGACTATTCATCGATAGAAGAAGAGTGCAAGCCCTCATTAGTTCTTATCGCGAGATTGCGAACCCCGTAGGTGACTTCAACTCTCATTCCTATCGACTTCAAGCGGGGAGAATTTGATGAGGTGCAGTCCTCCCTACCGTCCCCTCAACCCTCCCCAAACTCAGATAGCCTTAAATTTTCTAGCCTCTCTTTGAACTCACGCACTGATCCCACCTCCACCACTTCCCATGGAAGCTTGCTCCAGCCATTTGCTCTTGTGAGGCAAACCGTTTTCATCTCAACCCTGTGGTTGCCTGCTCTCTCACAACCTTTTACCCGCTACCTCATAGTTATCCATTTCTCCTTATCTGTTTAGGGTTTCACGTTGAACCGGTGCCTCGATCAGTCCCATGACGATCTCGAAGGTCCGTAGTAAGTCTCTCTTTTCCCTTCCTCTTTCCAAGGAGTACAAGCCAAGCGCCCTCATCTTCTGCTTATGTCCTATTTGCTTCAACCGTCCAAGCCAACATGTAAAAGCCCCGCCGACCCACCCCAGCATTTTTCTATCCTTTGCCAAATACAATCTCACTCCCCGGGCACCGTGTCCCTAGTGCGGTCGGACAAATGCCTTGAACAGCGGCAGAACATCGCTGGGCATCCACGATCCTATAGCCATTCTGGTTTGGCGAAAGTCGCACCGTGTCTCCTTGATCGAATTCTGGCACTGCAGACAAGGTTCGAAATGTGCTTCCACTGGTTTCCCGAGGTCCACTGCTTGCTGAGTTTACTTCTTCACAACCTGACACCCAGGTAGACCCACGTGGTGAGGAGGAGTTGCTTCTCCTTTCATGAGCCACTGGAACTGCCCCAAGTTCAGCGGAAGATCCCACCTTGGCATCCGCTGGTAAACTTTATCCAAATCCCTCTGGTTAGCCCCATTGTTGGGTGTCTCTAATAGTTTGATATCTCCAGGACTCGGATTCTCCTACTAACTATGCCGCTGGCATACATCTATAATGTTTCAAAAGTCATCAGTGTTCGGCTAAACAACCGACCCGAAGGAACAAATCCATGTTCCGCTACGAGGGCGTTGAAGACTTCGACACTTACTATTTTGATTTTAGGTGGCTAACCATCACAGTTTTGCGCCGTTGCTTCTCGCTTTTACCTCGTCAGCCTGCAAGAGTATGTCGTCAGGCTCTACCACGCCAAACCTTTCATTCGCTTCAACGTTTCCATCATATGGCCACTTATTCTTCGCCCATCCATGGAGTACAGGTTTAGGTCTTTCAGCCCTTCGGTGTACGACTGAACTTTTCGTCCCCACAAACATTCCAGCTGAATGATCCTGATGCTAAGGACGTCTTCTTTAATCGGCGGTGCCCATATATTTGCAGTGATCTGAAAGTGGTCCACCTAATGCCTCGTACAGCATCCGCCGACTTCCAGACCCTAGAGCATCCGAACTACCTTTTTGTCAGCCAGTGTCCGCTGTTCGCAGCGCTTTGTATGCTCTTTGTTTCTGAAAACCGAGGTACCAGATGTAGCATACCATCCGACAGGTACTCTTTGTATTTTCGCACGAGACTTACTGTTCCAGCCCTGGATATAACGCTGCCCAACTATTATTCAGAGCTTTAATAAATCCATCAATATTATTGTGTTCAATCTCATGTTCTGGAAGTCACTTACAGAGTGGAATGAACTGAATTGCAAATCGTCTGACCCTCATCTGAACCCCTGTGCGGTTGAATTGCAGTCTGCAACCGTGTCTCCGTCGACCTTGTCTGGAGTGCCTCCATCACGTTCATTGCCTGAAAGACCCGCACTGTTTCAAACGTCTCAATTAGTTCACAGCTAATACATCGGCTTCTAGAAGATAAAATGCCAGGTTCATGTAGTCCTTCGTCGTATCCTTTGTGTATTTGACGAGCGATCATCTTTGTAGCAAGCTTCTGTACCTTTTCCAGGCAAGGTACGTTCTTTTGTACTTACGGCGCTCCCGCTTGATCCCAATGCTTAAGTTGCAGTCATAGGATATTCACCTGTATGTATCCAAACACTTAGATATTTTACCACCAGGCCTCATCCGCTTCACTTGCGCTATTTGGAGGGTCATAAACAGCTTGTACTGGCTAAAACTAGGCCTTTGGCATGGGAGGCATGCATTGCATTACCCGTTTCATTTCACCTGTACTCTACCCCAGAGGTCAGCCTCTGACGCTTGGCCTGGTTTGATGGACGGCCTGCTTTATTTGGCCAGGCCTCGTCTGCCACTTTGTCCTCCTCTAGTTCTAAACCCGTTTCTTTGACATAATCAGTGAAAAGGTAGCACTGGTCGCTAGTGCGGCTTGCCAGGTCGTTAAAGAATATGAGAAAGAAAGAGCGTGGGTCGTTGTACTCTATTCTGAGGAACGCCAACTTATATGTTGGCGGGGGCCGTCGTGTACCCTAAACTCCTAACACAAGGTGCCGTTCATCTAATTGGTACCACTTCCGGTTGTTCCAAGAGCTTTTATTTTGTAATCCAAGTGATCGTGGTTGACTGGGTCGAATGCCTTGCTGAAGTCCACGAGGCAGACTTAGACAAAACGGCACCCATCTAGGCGTTTTACTACTTCACCTGAGAAAGGCAAAGAAGTTGTAGGGCGAAATTCCTTCTAAGGATCCGTGCTGTCCCGCCGAAGATGCGCTGTGATTCAGTTCTTGCTCGCACATATGCTTGCCGAGGATTTTCTCCAGGCACTTGAAAAGGATGCAAAGTAATCTTACAGTCTTTAGTTTTTCGGTCTCTGTCCGATTCAGCTCTTTCCGTTCTTTAGATATTGTCCCCACTTGAGTGAGGCGTTACAGAGCGACGAGTCTGGGGAGGAGCTGCAGAGAGAGCGGGCAGTCTGGAGTTCGTTCCAGCTGGTGTTAAGTTGAGCAAGCAGAAAATGGAAGCAGCGATCACAGTCACCTTTTACAAGGATTACAGGATCCGATGGAGTGCCTGGAAATACGAATGAGGTGGGTTTCCGTTGGCGGGACATGTGCAACGAACACCGTCTGTTTGCTCCCTATAGGGTATATGGCTCAGTCGGTCCTAGGCTTCATTGTCCTTATTTGTAGCGCGTTTCTCTTTCATTTTCTGACATCTTTGCAGATGCAGATCTTAGGGTTAGGGAATAAAGTCACTTGTTTGTGTTTGTGGAACTCGTCTGGTCTACGGGCCTGGTGTACATGCCATAGGGAATCGGTTATAACTGATCATGATCAGCTATTGGCGGTGCACCATATGCATGTGACGCACCGCAAATTTTTTGCCACTACCAATTGCCAGGAATGGGTAAAACTGAATGGGTCGCGGATGGAAGCGTGGGCTGGATGCTAGGACAGGATTTGCCACGAGAAGTCATATAAAGAGGAAAAGGGCGAAGCGTGAGAACATTAGAATCAGTGTTTTGTGTTTAAACAGGACGATAGCAACTTGTGCCACAGTAGTATTAGTATACGTGCATGAATAATTAAGGAAGAAGAAAGACGGCGGTTGTTCTAGACGTCAGCATACGTATCAGATGTGCGGTTTGGGGGGAAGGGGTATGTAGAAAAATGGAGGGGTAGGTGGTGAAGCATAAGTGGATAGTCCGATGTGCTAATTCCCCAGACCGCCCAAAAAGGCAGTCAGGTGCTTATCTACCAAAAAAGGCAGTGTGATGTTTCCCCTTTCGAAGGGTCAGGTCTCGCCTGATGGCATACATATCCATTGTAGAGGGTATCCCATTCCTTCGCAGCCCGAATATGCTCTGGTTTCTGGGCTCAGCCTGATCCAGCAGAGACTCTTTGATTATTTTTCTAACAGAGGAATGGTTGAGCAAATGTAGGTACTTCCCGTAGTTCCTCCGCCTAGCCTTAATTTTCCGCGTTGGTTTTTTGCAAATGCTGGGGTGGTCTGTTTTCCCCACGTTCGGAGATGGTGGAGCGAAACCATTGCAATCATTTGGGTGTTTGCACGGATTAAAGAAAACAGAAGTGGGGATAAGCAAGCGCACGGAGGATGGTGGTTTATGTCGTGAAACACAGATCTGTATGTAGGGCTCCGTCATCGTCAACGCCGTCTTGCTTTCATTAACGAGTGCTGCTTGAAACTTAATAATATGGACCCTTGTGTTGCGTATGCGAATCATCTGTGTGACGTGGACAGATTTTTTAATGAAACTAGGGAAATGAGTCTACCTGATGTTCGTTGGCGGGTTACCGGAAATTCAATTGAGTAGGTAGGAAAAGTAAAGGGAACCTCGAGCTAGTTTTCTAATGAAATGTCTACGAAAAGAGAAACTAGTTTCGGTAATACCCAGTATAAAGACACGATCATTTATGTTGGCAGAGTGAAAAAGTGGCAGAGAAATCTGTGGGGAAAGGAAACAGAGATGAGAAGACCGATATAAAGAGGGTTAATCACGGTTACAGCTGTCCCAGAATCCAGCGTCCTCCTGTTATCACGGAAATTTATGATATTTATCATTGTTGGCTGAGATCCAAGTTTCGGAGTATTTACTCTACTTATTTAAAATGCCAAAAGAAAGTAACTTGCTCGAGTCTCTGAGAGATAATTTTTGTATATACAAATGAATGTTTGAACAGTCACTCGTTTGTAGACTTCGTTTTTGAGGCGTTGTTAGACGACGATTGGAGACGCAACTGTTGAGGCAGTGAGTTCCACATGGAACAATATTACACATTAAAAATTTTTGCTCTAATGCGTGTTTTCGCTATTTCAGTTTTGACGACGAACGTTGTGTTTCGAAGGGTTTAGGGAGTTTGATATTTGAACTGAGGGGCTGGAATTAAACTGTTACCATCGATGAGACTATTGAAGAAAATTAAGTTTGCTTTCGCACGCCGAAGCCGCAGAGGTTCGAGATTCAGTATGGACCATCGTTCCTTGAGATTGAGATTTGACAAAATGTCTACTAGCCGCTTCGTAAATACACACGGAACGATTTCAATTGCGAGTCTATCGCACTGTCTTATGCTGGAAAGGATTTGAGAACAATATTCCAGAACGGGTCGGACGTGCGTTTTGAAGAGGTTTAATTTAATCTCGTTCAACTTAAAAGTCCTATGTAGCAATCCACCTGTTTTATTTGCTTTCGCAATTTGAGTAAATGCGTGCTCCGAAAATTTGAAGCTGCAAGATTAGTTTAAACCCAGGTCGCGAACGTTGTTGCTTATGAAGATGGTTTGGCCACCTATTATAAGGCTCCCTTTGAATCAAGTGTTCTTGCAGCACAAGTAGCAGCTTTTTGTTTTCGGCCGAGCACTTCATCGTCCATTCGTTTGCGCAAGTGTTGGCGGATAAAAGGTCTTGAGTTACTTTGGTGACAATGGAGCCCAGGGTCTCAGGCTGGAAAGTATAAACAATTTTAGCGTAATCGACAAATAGGAACGGAACACCGTTCCGGACAACGTTGAAGGCATCATTTACGTAAAAAAGAAAAGACAGGAGGCCTACCTTACTGCCTTGAATTACACCACCGATTGCGGGTCAGGGGTGGGAGGTGAAACCATTTAACTTCACTACTCGATTTCTGAATGAAAAAATGTGACGTAATAAATCATAGCATGGTTTCGGTGATCCCATAGGTTTTGATCACTTTTATCAGCCTACGACGGGATACTCCGCCGAAAGTATTTGTCAAATCCAGATAAACTACTATCACTGACTTTGTGGCGTTGGAAGCCGTCGTGATTGTACCTAGGCAATCAGTCATACACGTAGCGCTAGATTTTTCTGGAGAAAACCATGTCCACTCGTGTTGACAGATGGTACCATCTCCCAGGCCTAACCCAAGGCAGTATATTGAACACCCTGCTCTTTCTTTTGCACGTAAGTGTCGTCTTCGACGTTGTCGGAAACGCTGATCATTGCCCTTTGACCGACGACGTCAAAGTCTAGTTCACTCTTTGTTCCATGGGTATCCAGCCTAGCTCCATAAAAACATTGTCCGTATCACACAGACAGCCTGATTCGCTTAAATAACAAACCAATCCACGTTAGCAGGTTTTAGAGGGCGCTCGTTAATGAACGAAATGTAAGGCGTTGAAGACGACGCGGTCATATGTACAGGTTTGTGCTGTACGTTATAAGCCACGATCCTCCGTGTGTTTTCCTATCCCCCACTTTAACATTTATTAATCCGCAAATGATGAACCTTGAATGACCGCGGCACGTTTACTTCAGCATCCTCAAGCGTGGGGAAAACAGAAAACCTCCAGAAACTGCGTAAAACAACATATATAACGCAGAAAATCAAGGTCAGCCGGAGGAACTATGGGAAGAACCTATATGAGCTGAACCAAAAAGATTATGCCCAAATCAGTTTGAGCCCAGCAACAAAAGCAAACTCGGGCGTTGAAGGAATGGGCCGCCTTCTACAATGGATGTTTGCCATCAGCCCAGAACTAACCCTGCGAAAGGGGAAGCCCCACATCGCCCTTGTTCGATAGATGAGCATTTGACTGCTTTTTGAGACGATCTGGAAAGTAGCGCATCTGATTGTCCATTTATGCTTCACCATCCACCCCTCTATTTTGTAACGAGCCCACCTGGAACGCGCGCCTGGTATGTATACGGACGTTCATACCAACTTCCGTTGTACTTCTTTATTGGTTATTTGTGAACGCTTACTGAAGCTACTATATAGTACAAGTTGCCATCGTCCTGTTCAAACACATATTACCGATCCTAAAATTCTCATGCTTCTCCCCTCTCACCTGTCTATGACGTCCAGTGGCAACTCCTGCCCTGACGTCCAGCCCACGCTTTCGTGGGTGACTTATTTCAATGGTGCCCTTCTTGGCAATCCGAAGTGGTAAATTCGGTGATAGCTCACACATGATCAGTTGTAAGTTATCCCCAGCCGCACGCGCAGCAGACCCGTTGTCCAGATTAATCCCACAAACAGAGCAAATAGGGAGGTTTAATCCCTCACGCTTGTTCTGGTTGTCCTATCAAGCCACTTCAACCTGCAGCTGCGGAGGTGTTAAAAGTTGATCATAAAACATGCCACGACTGAGGACCATGCAGCCCAAGACTGACTGAGCCATGCGCTTTACAGAGTGCAAGCAGATGAAAAGTTTTGCAGCACACATCCGGTCATCGAAAGATCGCCTCCTTGTGCGCAATTTAATGCATTCGTCTAGATCCTGAGTTGTTTATAAGAAACTAACTGTTATAAATAATTGACTGTTATTAGTCATCGTAACAACAACTGGAATACATTCCATGCTGCCGTTCCTCTCTCTCTGACCTTTCTTCAGGCTTGCCAATGACGGCAGTGCTTATGCACCGGAAAGTGCAGATGCAACGTAGCCCTTGTCGCCGAAAGCTCCGCCTCATACTATGCTCCAGTTGCCTGTTCCTGCCGGGAAGCTGCTATCCGTTTCTGGTGCCCCAGGATCCATCCGTTTAACCCAAAGCCAAGCCAGACCAACCCACCGACAGCCGCGGGTACCTACTCTCAGATGAACCATTATGACTAGCCAAATCACCCTTATTGGCACCAAGAAAATGACCTTCATCCCTTCCCACCAAATTCCAAACTCCTGCTGTCACAGAACACCAAAAACTCCGACGTCAAAAAGGGCAACACGCAGATCGTTCATGAAAGTGTGTTTAGGGAACGATTTTTACTTACACGAACTCTTTTTATTCCCGTCGCACCTCCCAGTCCTCTCCGCTGCCAGCCGCATGAGTTTACTGACCATTCGTAGAAGTCCAGTTGTCCCTCCATTTACAATTATTCATACAATTTTATCCTTTGAATGGTCTGGTGCAACAGTGAACGCATCCCGCTGCCTCACATTCAGCATCGCATTGGCTCTTCAATGACGTTAATTTTCATTACATTTTCCACCTCCTCACAACATCCATATTGGTTCATATCTCAGGTTAACTTCTATGTTCATTATATAATCCTGTTGAAGTTTGGGAAATCCGACCATGTAGCGACGTCCGCTACCTCCTTCCAGGTAAATTTCGCGTCTGCGGTGCGCGCACTTGACGCATTTGGGTACGAACTGACTCGCAGACCTAAACTGACAATAAGTCGCAGAAAATCTTGTATAATCCCGACAAACGATTACCTAAGTTTGATTTCAGACCGAAGAACTCGCGCATAGCTTATCACAGCAAACGCTGGTCGTGAAAGTACACGATCAAATTTCATTTCTGTTGTTTTCCGTGTTACCACTGCGCCATGATTGTACAAATACTATCTTGCCTTGCGCATAACTCTCGGAAATCGAGAAATATACGCATTATTGTCATTTCCTCTAGAAACTTGCGTCATGAGAGTGTTGTTCTGCAAGAGACGATCCCGCTCTATTTGACATTTTCTCATTTTGGCTTCCTTAATTCATTTACGCCCTCATGTGACAAAGACACGTCGGCTGTCATAGTCCATCCGGATGGGACTAAAATATTTCGTTGCGCACTCCGCAAAATCCTTATCTCAAAACCCCTTCCTTTAGGATCATTGCCTTACCACTCTCTTGGTTTTCCGCGTATCTCGCGGGTAGCTGCGAGGTTGCAATACCGGCAAACACCTATCATGCTGTCGTGTTTTCCACTTGAGCTGATCAACATGCAACAAATCAAGCAAAAGATATCAGAAACAGATGTCATGCAATGGCAATATATCACAATTCTACCGTCTAGTGAAATACTAACACTTACCAGGGTTGAAGACGTTACTTAGTGCTTGGGCCTTCAAGTCGTTGAGTGAGCAATCAAATAAATTCAAAGCGCGAAATTTGAAAGGCAGACCCAACTGTCTAGCAGGAAATAAAACCAATTGAGAACACTCTCGCACGTCTACTGGTTACTCACCAGCGCGAATCAGAAGTAAAGTAAGCTCTATCGTTGATCTAGTTTTGTGGAATACGCTTAGTCAAAAGGGGAAACAGTGGGTGACAAAACAAGCTTTTGTGAATATTTATGCGGCTATATGAAAATCTTCAACCAAGTAATATTTACAATAACGTCAAGTTCAAGACGTCTCAGAGCGCATAGATTATCGTAGAACGTTAGTAACAAGTGAAAGCTGTTGCACGAAAAATACCGGACTAGGTGCCATTTGACCATCTGCACAAAAAACTAACAGGAAATGCTGCCGTGTCTCTGGCGTTGTTTCCTCCTCCGCGGCTTGCGTATTGGATTGTTAATTCTTTCCCTCTGGCACTTTGATTGTGGATGCCGTGTGGTACGAAAGCTTATCGCGCAAGGTCCTGTTGGTAGAAGCCGCCGAACAGCGCGGATGTAATCCAAATTGAACAAAACGTTTTACAAAATTATACAGGATTATTTGGAGCTGTTCGTGAGCACATAACTGCGAGTCATTGCCCTAAATTTGCGTAAGGCTGGCGCAAACGTGATCGGAGTCCAGCGGCGTTATCCAAATATAGGGAAACCACATCACCACAGCGGTTTGAAAAATATTCCAAATTACGGCCAGATGCAGGGACTACGGGAAGCTCCCATGTGGGCCCAACCAGTCCAATGCTTGAAAAAAGCACCAAAATCTCTGCACATCTATGCACTCGGAAAAGTGCATTTTAAGTTGTGAAGGCGATGAACTTCTTTTATTTGTGAGGCTGTTTCTCGCCTGCTAGACCAAATCCTGCCAATGGGAACCCCCACAATGCAGTCCACCGTTTTTCCATCTAGTTCTCAACGGTTCATCTGCTACAACATATGCATGGTATCCGCGAATCGGGGCCATCTATTGCATATCTCTCCAAGCCCCCACGTCAGCTCCTTTACGATTCAGCCGCCTACGACTACGGCCAGTTAGTGCCTGTAAACGATCCGTGACAAATATTTTCGGATTACTGACTGTGATATATCAAAAACAGTTCAGTAAAACCTAACGTGTATAAACTTACATTCTTTTAGGCCATGTGTCAAACGACAACTAGCGTGACCTTCCTTGTCATTTTTCTCTCTCATTTCTGTCCTTCTATAATCACACCGTTTCGAAACTGTTGCAATGGTAACCAGTATCTGTACAGCCATCCACATACCTGGATGCAATCCGAAATATAGAACAGCTTCATAAATTATCCTAACAAGCGTATAACTGTGGAACACAGTGCCCTTCCTTGTTGTGCTTTTATTCATGTCCTGGATTGTTCACCTTATAAATCCAAGTCATGTGTCTTCAAAAGTTTTACGTGCCTCCCACCGGAGATAGAATTCAGTATCACGTACTCCGCCTACACCGCTTCGCCCTTCACGATCCTTCTTATTCTCAATTCTGCGTGTCGACGCAGGTTTCTCCGGAGCAAATATTGTATTTTTAGCAAGCATTTTCTTCCGCGTCAACTCATTGTCTGCTTGCTTTGACTAGTTTTATCATTCCTGCTTTCTCCGATTCCCTTGACAAATTTATAACTCACAGCTATTGCAAAATCGATGCCAAATTTTACCCTCTTTTTGGAATACCTGAGCGCTTACCGGGGATCTTGCATTCACAGATCTCCGACGACTCACGGAAGATTACACACATTCATATCAAGTAAACGCGAATAACAGGAATCAGGACAGATAGGATAGTCAATGCAAACTCGTACTTCTCGGGAATTTTACGGGAAGAAACAATCAGATTCTGCAAGACATACGGATGCCAGTCAAAAGCCAAAACCAAAAATGCCATATACAAGATTATGCAGAGCACTCTAGGACTACTTGCGAGTAGCAAATTACGAGTAACGTCATGTTTAATTGCACTAAATGTGCTTGAGGTCGGCGCAAACCGTGGCCGGAGCTCATTAGCCAGAGTCTCCAAACGCCACGTAATGGACGGAAAAGTTAAGCTAAGAACATGAGGAGCAGTAAGAAAATGATGGACGTTAGTCAAAAACATAACGTCACGCAAAATGAATAAGATGATCGTTTTTAATAACAATAAATATCCGATAAGATGCTGAAGAAAGCACAGGAATACAGTCAAGAATATGCCCAAATATTTGGAGGATGAGATTTTATGAAGCCTTTTGCACAACGAGAATATAGAACTTCCAGGATGGTTGAGCATATTTATATGCTCCTGGTGGTAAGCGGGCTTGAGATGTGCGATGAACAAGAAAATTTTATGTGAAGTAAAGCATAAAAACAGTTAAAATACACTAGCCAAGAATGTCCTACAAGCCGTCATTTTTATCGTCGCAGCTTTTGACCTTAGTCAGCAGCACTGGTGAGGGATCTGAGAAGTTGCATGAGCCGTTCCAGCGGCGGTAGTGACCATGTTTTGCCCAGTCTTAAAGATCCATCACAGTCGAGGCAATCAGCGACGTAGTTCCGGTTGAACGGACCAGTACTCCAGCGTTAGGTCCAGCTATCACCGACATAGCACGAGTGAGAAAACAACAGATTTGGAATTGCCATTACGAGGATGGAACCGTTAACAGCACTTCTACTCGAACTGCGGGATCTGAAACACAAAAGGGAAAGGTAGTCTGGCTTGGGCACAAGCTTGGTGTTATAAAGGTCATTAAATCGTAGAGACTGGTCCCTCAAAGTAGTGCTTCTATTACGTAAAACCTGGTAATCTGATCTGAGCTATAGCAGCAGTTTTAGGTATTTTTGTAGGTTTGGGGTTACCAAGGGCGGCCTATTCAAAGTCTCCAAGACAGTAAAGAGGAAAAAATGACATGATATTGGTGGAACACAGGCTTAAGGCGATCAACTTCACGGAGAGTTTTGAGATCGTTGCCCCATTAATTGGTATGTTGACATTCTGGTCAACTTACATTGGGAACGGCCCAATGGTTAGTCACCCATAACAATGGTAACGAGGTTACACACCACATGGGAGGTCAAAGAATGCATTAGCAAGGACGTGACAAAATTTGAGGTAACAAGAGATGAAGCCTAATTCCAAGAACCCCAGAGGGTGATCTCAGTGAAGACTTGGTCACGAATTAGAATCCTAACGCTTACTGGTAGGTCTAGTCCAATGTTGGCTTTCGTGGGGTTGATTAACAGCGGAATATCTAGTAATTTTGCCAGTTGGGCTTTGAACTGGGCTGAATTTGAGTACAGTGTTGTGCCACTGCGTGAGAACCCATATATTCTCAGGTTTGTCTCCATCTTCTGAATGATACTCTATGTCTGAAATGCTTTTTGCGTCTTCGACGTGCAAAATGCTGTTGCAGGATTAAATTAGCTTGCAGCCAGACTTTGTTATTGCCGGGGGAAAAGTTGACCAAGATGGACAAGCTTAGTTACTCCGGTAGATATGTCTCACCAGGTGGTCGCACACCGAGCAAAATGCCTTCACATGTACAAAGAGCGCACCTGACACTTACCAGCTCCAAGTACCTATGGTGCATGCTTGACGTTGGGTTACGGACCACAGGTCGAGTACACAGCAGCAGTAAGGTCGGTTTCCCTAGGCAGCCTAAAAGCGAGTCCGTTGAAGTCAGACTGTCTGTTTGAACATTTATCTCCGTAGTGTCGGTGGAATATGGTGGATGAATTTTGTCGATTCAGGCGCAAAGTATTGGACCATATGATTCAACCTCCAGAACAGGCACTGAGTGTGAGTGGACTGAGCTGGTTGGGACATGTTTTGCGCATGCCCGCGGAACGATTGCCTCGTGGGACGCTCTACTACAAAGCAGGCAATTATTGGAAGATGGTTCAAAGTGGACATTCCGTGACACAGAAAAGTATGAACATCGTAACCCTTAAGCTGGCTCATATAACTTCCGTTAGACTACCAGCTTGCGGTCCACGAGATCTTCCAGTCGATGATCGAAGACAATACCTGTTATGCCTCAGCGCCGCGGCTGGTGGCATTCTTGCAATGAATATTTTTCTTTCGCATAATATATCTCATTTTACTACCTTGCAGTAGATACTTCAATGATTCTGGTTGATTTAGCCCTAAACAGACAACGTTGATTGGTGGCAGTCAAAATCAGTGGACGCTGGCGCAAAGTCAACGGATGACAACAAAGCTGAACTCGGCGACTGAGAATCGAACTAGGAGAACTAAGGAGTTTATTCCACTGCCTAAAGTAAGCAACTGTGAAAAATTTTGCCCAGATCGCTGGTCGAGTGAGGGTAACTTCCATTGAGTGGTATCTACTACGAAGTAGATACAGGGGACTAATAGCGTCATGTATAACGTTTGCAGGAATGAAAGTTATTGTGACAAAAGTTCAAGAGAAATGTAAGGTTGATTCTGACTCGACGAAGTCACTGTGGTTAAAGACTACTCAGCTCCCATTTGGCCTCAAGAATTAGGCCAGGTGAAGGGCCTGGTGAACATCCACTGCACATTCTTGATTGCGATTCGATCAGCTTAACGCATATGCGTGAAGAGGCCTAGGGTGGGACTTGTAGGCGGTAACCTCGCAATTTCGAGTGCGGAATGCTCTTAAGATCATTTTAGCGGTTCTGTTAGCCACGGCCGTTTGGTGGTGGGCTTTCTCAAGGAAGTTGAAAAAGCAAAATTACTGCAGTCCAAAATCCCCAATGGCGTGTGATACAGAAATGGGCATGGCATTTATAGAGAGGGGGTTGGGGGAGCGCGGCACTTGTGTTGCTATAAAATTCTTGTCAATAGAGGATTTTATGAGCCACTTGGAACACCAATTATCAAGTTTTCACTTGTAAGTGCAAGCATGGAGTCAAATTAACCAGCCTGAGTGGCAGGCTATGTTAATTTCGTCGGCAAAAAGGAATGATGTGCCATGACAAATAACTTTAAAGGTGCCATTAATATTTAACAGGAATAGAAAAAGTCCGAGGAGGCTACCCCGAATAATCCCACTGGTAATAGCACAGAGCTGGGAGAAGCAATCGGTAATATTGACCACATGAAAGCGATCAAAGAGGTGGGATGATAGCCAAGATAAGAGGGGATTTCGTGTTCCATAAATCCTAATTTTGGACAGAAGTCGGGGGCGGGAAACGCGGTCAAACGCTTTTGAAATGTCTAGAAAGATTATGATCACCGACCGGTGAGAATCAGCACTAGGAGCAGCTAGGTTCAAGAAGTCAAACTGACGGGTAAGGCAACATCAGCCCCTCAAGAAGCCGTGTTGGGAGGGGTTGATAAGGTTGAGTAGTGAGAAAGTTAGCCAACTGTTCTTTAACAACAATTCCCATAGGCTTCAATAGAACTGCGGTGGGGTTATTAAGGCGAAAGTTTTCAGGTTTATGCGTAGAACCCTTTTTGTGGCGTGGAAAAATAATGGAGGTCTTCCACTGTGACGGAAATATAGGGAGAGTATGAACAGATTTGGAAAGAGCAACGGAAGATCCGGACCTGCGGTGCAGAATTGGACTGTTTGGATGCCATCGAGCTCCGGCCTGCGGGATGACTTGGCGCCTTTCATCACTTTCGTGATGCCAGCAGCACCGTATTAAATGGACGACTATTCAACAGAAGTCAGCATGGGGTGGATTTCAGAATGTGGCCAATTGCCATTAATAAGAGTATAATAGAAATATGCACTGAATACTTCCTCTGTGTCAACAGGGGACTCTATGCGCGAGCATTTGAATATGATGAAATTCAAAATGGCTGAAGAGTTGGGCTGCCAGCGAGCTTTGACTTTATGGGAAGTCTTCCGAACTGGGCTGATCGACCCAAGAGCTAAGATTTTCCGCATCTTGGGCCTTAGTTCGGACTCCATACGAAATTCTTGTTGCAAGAGGTTAGCTTGCAAAAAAAGCAGTAAATGCCCTGTTTTCTTGAAATTTTTGAGCCTTCAGAATTTTCATCTGGATTTGGCAAACCCTACTTGGCTTCTTGGGTTAATGTCGATTGATTGGATTCGACAGAAGATTAATGGTAAAAAAAGTCTTGCGTAAAGGTCGTCTGCCGCATTCTGGGGGTTAAGCGAAAAAAGAAGTTGGACCAATCAAGGATTCGCAGAGCATTAGGGTCTCTTCCCATCGAGTCGACATATAGGAAGAGATAGTGTGGTGAGTATACATGGGTGAGAAAGGTTTGTTGCGGAGAGGGAGTCTACATGTGACCATCTTGTGGTCACTCTCAGGGAAGGGTTTTAGCACTGAATCCTTAACATTAAGAGTGCTATGAGTAAAACTAGCTCTACGGTATTGTGGAATCTTGTGGGCGTAGTCACATGCCGAGTCCATCCTTCAGCGTGGGCTTTAAAAACCAACTCGAGCGGCGTTGGTGGGGCGAATGAAGAGGACCAAAAATTTTAGAGGCATTGAAATTGCCTGCAGTTATTTTACGGCTGGAGGGGAGACCAGAACGAAAAAGGAAGGCTTCAAGGAGACGAGAAGTATAAAAACTGCTCGATTTGGGTGGCCGGTATATTCATCCTATGTGAATTGAGAGCTCAGAAAATTGCATGTAAAGCCAAAGCCTATCGGAGGTAAAGCCGAGCAGTGGATGATGAAGAATGGAATCTGCATGCATGTGGTGGCTTTCGTTAGGCAATGCAACATGCTCCCATAATCTATTGATTTGACAAGTACTGCAGCCAGCCGAAGAGAAAGAAAAAATAGAGCCTGGGTCTATCAACTAATTCTTTGATATCGGGATAATAACGTCAGAGTTTTGGCTGCTAACAGACTTAACTTCCTTATTTTGCGAGTTGGTGGGCGGGAGATCACGAGGAGTTAGGGGAATTCACCGAAGCACATGTGCTATTCCCGTACATCTCCACCGTCCTGAAAATTCTCGATATGCATCCGCTGCGGTTCAGCTGCCCGGTGCCAAACGAACCTTGGCGCTTAGAGCCGCTGGTAAAGGCCGACTGACCTTGAAATTCTAATTATCCAGCCCACGAGCATAAATGCTCACGAGTGTTCACCTTTAAGTCATTTTTACTTTACATCATTACCGTTCAAGAGTTACTCTCTATCTGACAAACGAACGGACAACTTTCCTGTTTATACCGTCGTGCAGGATTATTATGCAACATGCTCGATTATCAGCAAACCTCGAGAAAAATAGTAGTAGTATTTTATTATATTTTTTGAGCAACCCTGAGGGACTGGTGTAGGATAAAAGCAAGGTAAGTAAAGTGCTTGATTTGGCTGTAGAAACGGATAATCCGATAAAACAAACTAGAGTTCAGCTAACTTCGCCTCCGAAGGACTGACAGCAGAAGGCAAAAATGGGGTGTTTTTATTACCGGGGTCCAAAGGACTAGGAACCAGGGCATATCTTGACTGCAACATGCGAGTGGGCTGAGATGTTCAGAGCGGCTACCCGAAAGGCAAAGGTTGCAATCCACGTATATAGTAGGAATCCAGGAATACACAAAGACCGAATGTCTTAGGGGGGATCTCGTATAACATTCTTCTGCCCTCAAACGTCATGATCACTTGTGCGTCACTCTAATACGGCTCCGTGTGATTGCAATACTGACATCCGTGACACTTAACCAGTACGAGGAAAAGACAGTCGGAAGCGGCAGCAGGTCAAGCATACTTTGACAGTAGTGCGCGATTGAGGCATGCGTGAGCAAGACGTAAATGGCGACCACACTTGGCGGTCAACGTTCTATTAAAACAGCAATTCGGAAGAACAAATCCATGTTCCGCTACAGTGTTCTTCTTCTGGAAGACCGTAGATGAAGGGCTTCGATTAGGGCCATACGGAACAAGCCGGAAACTTGCGGACAACTTGGGGGCCTTGGCATCGATCGCCGATGGGGAAAATTTGCCGTTCAGTCGGTGATGCCATGGGTGTTAGCTTTTGGGAGCTGACCATGCGCCGGACTCCCAACCTGAAGTAAACCGTTAGGAGGTGAGCGCAGGAAGTGTGATCCAATGGTCTAGCTGCACCCGTACACAACTGCAGTAGAGCTGCCCACCGATGGGCACCGGTCGAAACGGTGGGTCTAACCGCATTCCACACCCACGGGTCTCACCTTCGTCCAGAATCTTCGCCAGGCGGGGTTGAAGATGATTGTCTAACCTCGGGTTCTCTTCGTCTATAACATTGACTGTTAGAGTGATGATTGCCGTGCCACAGTCAGTTGATCCACCTCGGCACTTGGATTCGTCTGAAAGAGGGTAAGACAACGACAACCTGGTGGAAACGGTGCTCATGGGCACCAGTGGGTGTTCGACTTGCTGGCGGACACCCGAGCAGCACTTTGTGCTGCCTTTATCGGTGGACATGGCGCCGTGCATTGAAAAATAATGGCGCAAATAAGAGGTGCCGGAAGCCTTCAATAGAAAAACGTAGTTGTTAATAAACACAAAAACAAACGTATAATTTACCCTTGAAAAAAACTGTAAACAGGGCGTCAGCAGAAAGGATTGGAGACTCGGGTGACGAGTCAAGCACCTCGGGCTCACCACTTTGTAGATGCGATTGTCCTAGCACGGATCTTGTATTCCGTTTGCTTGCTCTTAACCGTTATGATCACTTGTGCGTCACTCTAATACGGCTCCGTGTGATTGCAATACTGACATCCGTGACACTTAACCAGTACGAGGAAAAGACAGTCGGAAGCGGCAGCAGGTCAAGCATACTTTGACAGTAGTGCGCGATTGAGGCATGCGTGAGCAAGACGTAAATGGCGACCACACTTGGCGGTCAACTTTCTGTTAAAACTGCGATTCGGGGGAAAAAATCCATTTTGCGCCATAAAGTCTGCCAGCGACCCATCTGAATTGGCTGACGTCAATGGGTGTCTTGTACTTCTCTAACTCCATCTCAGCTAAAGAAAACTAGAGTTGTGGATCGAAAGTCGTGAAGCAACCTATATGAAAGTTTGGGGTCCCTTGTGCTACTCCTGGCGACGGTCGTCCCTCCGACAACACAACGCCGTATTTGAAGAAAAACAATGTGAAAAAACGTGCTGGAAGCTACTGCCAGTAAGACGTATCTAGTAGAAAACAACACGCAGGCGCATTCGGAAACAAAAACAACGACGGTGAAATTTATTTTTAAAGAAAAAGGGTAAACAGGGAGTCAGCCATAGTCATTCCAAGTTCAGATTACTGTATGCAGTTATGGGCATCATCCCTTAAAAAGGAGTGCCTCGCTTCGGGAGTGTTCTCTTGGAATGGTTTGGTGGCAGATGGGCTAGGAGCACACCAAGGGGCTCAGAAACCCAAAACTGTACTCAATGGAGGGGCGTAAAATTAGTGGTCAAATTTAGGGAATGTTCAAGATATTGAAAGGCTTCACGGTGTAGACCCTAGCAACGTGCTCTGGCAAGCTACCGAAGATAGAATGCGGAGCAATAGTGCAAAACTGTGGCAGGTCCGGAGAAAGTTAAGCGTAAATGCGAACATTTCTCGCAACAGTGGTTGGGGCCCGTATTCAGCCACCATCAGAAGTGGTAAGTGTCGAAGGCGTCAACGCCTTTATGGCGGAATATCGAATTGTTTCTTGCGATGGCTTGTTCGGTCGAAGGTTGATCATCTTTAAGACATTACCAGATAAGATGAGATGTGAATTATTCCCGGCGTCAACTAGCTGAGATGTTGGGTGTTGCAAAGCATATCGAGTACTGAGAATACATACCGTTGGAATACTATGAAATAATGGAAGGCGGCGAATGTTTTTTTCATTTCAGGTGTGAGGAGAGGTCTCCCTTTCCTTCTCATTTTTGCGGATACGGGACTTATGCAGCAAACCAAATCGGAACTGGAAAACAAACTTGGCGGCGATTGATGTTTAGCTTTGCGCATATCACCGAAGGAACTCTGGACGCTCGGTTGACCGTTTAGGTCACTACTATCGTGTGCAACTGAGCAGAATTGTAGTTTGATCTGAGCAGTTGCTGTGACACCGAGGTCGTCGCCTTTTTAAATCACTCATGTGACGAAATTCAATGGTGAGGCGACTTAATCATAATGACATTTTCGAAGTTTTTTGCTCTGCCTCATTCTTATTCGTCGATGGTAATTTTTTCCTAATGTCATGATAATACAGCTGCGTTTCTTGTTTATTTTTTGTGTATCCACAAGGTGTGCTAAGTATATTCTCTGTCTACAGAAGTCCGCATAGTACGAAACTTAGTTGAGGTATTTCTTGGAATTCTATTGTGCGGAATGATCTGAAAAATTTTAAAGCTATGAAATTACAGAACTCTCCGTGTACTGTTTAAATGATTTGTACAAAAGGTCTACTTAATAAGTATGTATAAGGTTACCCCTCTGTGGGGTTTTTGTAAATATAAAAGGAGCCCATGTGCAGCAAATTTCGGACGGCAGCTTTTCAGTCTATACCATTCTAACGCAAGCTTGGTCCGTGTACAGAAAATGACCTTTTGTTGCCCAGTGAAAATCTGTGCAAAACCTGTCTTTGTCATCATGGCGAATTGACATTTTGATCAGAATTTTCCTTCCACTCGGAGCACAATATATTGAGCCAACTGGTAAGCAGGGCGGTCCGATCTTCTAGTCAGGAGCAGAGATTTTGCTGTTCATGCGTCCAATGAAATCACGGTTACATGGACAGGATAGCCAATGACGTCGCAACAAATTGTCCAATCATAGTACACCTGATTCCTGAAACTACCCCACCAGGAGACTGCCCGCGCACTTGCATGTTTGTGACCGATCCTACCCAGCCGCTCATTGTCTAACCCCACTCTAAGGCCAAATAAATGGTACGCAATAATGACTAACTTTATTCCCAGTCAAATGCATAACGTTCGTATTTTCCACTTACAGTCTAACGAGATGAAAGCGCGTTACTCTTGTCTCTGGGATTTAATAATTCTTTACATGGATAAGTGCTTATGCATGATCTACTCAAGTATAAGGGACAATTTAGCAAGATAAGGTGCACTTGCAAAGGGATATCCGTTTAGCAAAAACATCTTTCGTCTGCATTCTTGAACGGATGTCAACGTGTGGAGTAGAGTAAACGTTCACTTACTGTGGATTTTTTACTCAGTCACCCAAAGTGCTCCAAAACAGATGCAGAAAATACCTATAAAATGACCCTAAATATATCCCTTTAAAACGAACTAGACCGTTTTCGGGTATTTTTCGAATTCGCCTAGAAGTGGTATTTGTACTTATAAATACTGCCAATTTTCGATTTCTTAATCGAAGTACGAAACTGATCTATTCGTCTGCGTGAAAGACCTAAGACAAACTTCAATTTCACGGCTTAATGCATGCCGTAACGGTCCGATGTGCACCTATATCTTTCGTGGTTCACCACACGCATAACTGGATCCGCTAGGAACCAACAGAAATTTGTGGCACATGTATATGCTTTGTTAACCAACTCAAGAATTAATATGTACAATGAAGAATGATTTGCCTGGTTGTAAATTCTTTTCTAAGTGGGTCATTGTTAAAGAATTTTCCTGCAAATTGTTGCCAATCCGAAAAAGAAAACGGAAAGGGATATTACTAATTTTCGGCACTGACGCAAGATGTTTGTTTTGCTGATATGAACTGGTGGAATAGTAAAGATTGCATACGACTGCGGAAATGAAGCCGCACAGTATATATATATATATATTTAAAAAACCCAGCCAAATAAATGCCACAAAACTAATATGGAGTGTCAAAGCATGTCTTTGGGAAACTGATGTCTGAAAGGTTGACACCTTTGAGAAGGGATGCATTAGGAGAGGACCTTACTTTCAAACCTCCAGGATGTTAGCAGTGTTGGTGCGTTGGACCGCAACCATATGGCGGGAACAGTGTCATAATTCTTGACTTCATATCACCACAAAGAATCTGTCGAATTTACAGCAAGTCTCCTCAAGGTTCTCGGAATCCAGTGTGCAATTGATGATCGCACGTGATCACAAGAAGCTCGTCGACCGACTTCACTTTGTCCAACTTAGGTGGCTTGCACAGAAACAAAAGTCGTCTTAAGAGCGGGAACGAATTTATAGTGCTTGCAGCTGTTTGAACGTTGAAGCAGACAACCGAACGGCCTTTTCCTTCCACCAGTAGACGCGTTATCCTTCAGCTAGGGAATTTTGGTGGGAACAGGAACAGAAACGCTAAGATACTTCTCACACCTTGAAAATTACTGTCTGAATCCAAAATAATTGGTTTGAAGACCGCAATACCCCGCTTCGCCAATTCATAAGCATAGTTAGATAAGTAAGAGGACGGTTCACAGCCTAGGACGCATCACAACAACATTCTGGGGTCGAGCTAAGAAAAGGGTTGATCACTGGAGCAGTTTGGGACTCGCCATAACTTAACAAAATCAGCGACCCCGACCAGGGAGACGAGAAGCGCCAACCAAGACCAACGATAAATATAACCTTCTCAAACCTATGCATGGAATTTTACTGTGGTGGCCACCTCACCTTCTCCGGCACGTGCGAAGGACTACTTAAAGTTAGACGGTGGGTAGGCATACGTATAACTTTACCAAGCCACCAAAGGCGAGATACGATAATTAACTCAGTTAGAGGACGGCCGTCTACACACAAAACTTGACGATGAATGTCGTCACTACTAACCCGATGTCACTCAAGCACTGCTTCAATTATCAAATGCAAAAGTTCTTGGGCATCTTCAGCACGGAGAAGCCAGGTCTAGCAACCATAAGTAACATTACAAACTGTCATTGTATTCATTCTCTTGAGGAGAAGCTAGATGTCGCGGCAATGCCACAAGTGTTACAAAAGTCGATTTCACTTTCAAGCTTAGTGATATGACCTTTTTAATACATTACCGGTTATAGTCAGACTTCTGAGGTGCAGATAGCTGTTGACTAACTCCAACTATTCACCACAAAGGTCAAAACCAGGCACATGCTTCTCGTATCCTCTGATAAGTACTTTGAAATTTGAAGCCGCAAAGCGAATATCTTATTTGAACATCTCGGTCGTCGGGCGGCCCATCGGGCATTAAACCGTGTATATATGACCACTCCGCGTACTGCAAAGCCAAGAACTTCGATTCCTGAGAGGAGTTAAACTCAACAGTCCAACACACGAGAAAAATTGCTCAAATAATAAGTCCTATTTAAACTTTAGGGTGAATGGGGATGTGCTGCAGTGTTGCCATTTTCTACCCGAGAAGACCACAGGTGAGGAAATCTGACTACAAACCCTAACCCGATCTGAATTACGGCGATATAACTGTTCGAGGGCCGAGACATTACTCTTGGATACTCCACTCCTAAACAAAGAATGCAGGTCAAACTTATTGACGCGGGAAAGGATTGCGCAGTCACATAAACACCTTGATCGTTGGCATTTTGAAAGTAACATGGTGTTCTGACATCTGTATATGGGGAAAAACTTGCTGCCAGATCCACGATCGCTAGTTTAATTTTCAGGTTCATGATATAAACAGTGAAAGATGGAAGACGCTGAGAGATTTAACGACGCTTCTATGCTTCTTGCAGTCGTGAGATAATTTTTTCCTGATGATCAGGACAACAGTCGATTCCCGCCTTATGAAGAAGAAACTTTCTAGGAATACCGAAGCTGCGAGAATTACACCTGAGGTTTTCTTAACCGTCCTATTTCTCCTTAGCTGAACAGAGCTGCGAAAATTCTACTGTATCTCGCAGTTCTTTCTTAATCTTGCTATAAGTTCGCGCCTAGTATTGAGTTGTTATTCATTGAACTCGCTACCAGCCAGGATGGAATGGCGTGCGTCAGAAAGGCATAGAGCCCCAGAATAGCTTCAGAGTTTTACAATACTTCTGATTAGATCGCAACATGCAGAGCCAGCAGAACACCAGATAGTACTCATAAACGACCATTGTCTGTCAATATTTTTATTCAGGAGTTTTGTTTTAGTTTTTCAGGCAGCGTATTTCAAAACGTGGTGGCCAAATTGAGCCAGAGATTTTATAATCATCTAACCAATGATGTATCGTGTTTCGAATAACCATCAAAAACATGAACAGTTTGGTGTATACCATCGCGTGCTCAAAGTCCAGGAGAGTGTCCATTACGGTCAGGAATAGTGTGAGCCAATCAGCCATTAGTACCTAATTATGACGCAGTCGCTCGAGGATGATCGCTGACTCGAAGAGGGTGGTGGTTTTCTGAATGTGCCCCGCTCAAGGGCAGCCGAGGTTATAATTGATATGGCAAAATTTCGCAGTGAGTGCCTTTCTTAGATCCAAGATTTTGGCAGTTTTTGTTTATCCATCTTGCTTATGACCTTGCAATTTTTGTTCCGCTGTTTAGGTGCTGAGTTAACAACGCTATCCGAAAGGCATTGATGAAGCGTTAATGGTGTCAAATAGCGTAATTGGCTGAAGCCTAACTGTCAAGCTGGACAAGGTTAACATGGGAAAAATATTGCTTTCAGATTCATAGGTGCTTCACTGGAGAATCTTCAGAGATCCAGTCGGCAGGTCGTGCGCCTAAGGGAAAGAATTCACATGAAGAACCTGCAGGGGCCAGTAATAACTCTTGTTCTCTTTATTTGGTATGAATGACGTAGAGAGCCAATTGGCGAATCCATACATCGAGTTTTGCCAATTAGGGAAAGAGAGTTGATATAGCAAATCAAGATTTACAAATAAGTAGATCTTATAATTTGATATCGGAAAGTGTTTTCTATCTGCTAGTTGAGGATGTGAAATACACCATAAGACTACCGTGCCATGGGGCTGAATTCGCGACTACAGTGACAAAACAATCCGAACGAACTACATTCTCAGGGTGCAACAAGGTAGGGCCAATCTAGTTGCATTCTTGGGCATTTTTTAAATCTGGGCGTTAGCAACAACTAGAAATTCTATAGAGTCGCTGTTTCGAAATCCGTTTATCAATCTAGCGGCTTTTGTTGCTCAGTTTTTCAACCCTCCTCCGTCTAATCAAGTGAGAATGACCCAAACTCCCCCAGATTAAGACTGAAAGGCTCACTGTCTTTCACGTCTTGTGATCATTATCCCTTCCTTGTTTTTTGTTCCAAACGACAGCTCCGGTCACCTCCAAACGCGTCACAAAAATCAGACCGCTCTTCCCTTGTTCCAGAGCTGGAGCAAACAGTTCGTTTGCCCCATCCCCTGCTTCCTGGCTTTCATTTGATCGGGTATGTGGTCACTGCACCAGTTGCTTTAGTCTACATTGGCCTGTCGGCTGGCCCTGTTCCCCTGACACTATCCGAACTTATTGGTATGAGAATCTTCAGACAGATACAAATCAGCTTTGCACTTCGTTCATCAGATTAAAGCCTTAAATTACAGTTCCTATGATTGTCTGAAGCATTCGTTTGACTGGACTTGGCTTACTGCCACCAGACCTGGTGATACACATGCTTCGTGACATCGTGATCCTGAAAAAGGTTTAATGGCAATTTGCTAGGAGATTCCCAGAAGTAACGGGTAAATTTCAAATAGAGCACATTATGCAGCCCAACCTTCTTTCTTGAGAAGCCAGGAGGTTATCTGAAAAAAATGCTAATGAAGCTTGCCATCATAAACTATAAGATGCGGGCAGTCCTCTGTTCCCACAAAAACTTAAGAGAGGAAACCAACTGACTTGCAAAAAAAACAAATTAGAATCAAGTTTCGGGCGCAATCCTTTGCTCTGTTTTTGAAGAGGGACTGCAGTAAATTAATCGAAGGCCTCATGGAGACAATGTGGGTGACTGTTTTCAAAAATCGATCAGGTTCTGCCTGAAACTAAGTAGTTGAGGTAGACCGTTGAAAGTGGGCACATCAATTTAAGGCTTTCCAGTTTTGGTTTTCAACATTCAACTGTAAGTAGATCATTATGAGCCTCACTTTATAATGTATCTCCATTTCCACACCGGTTCCAATTCGACTGGTCTCATTCAGATTCTTGCTATTTCTTCTTTGCTTTGAGCTTCGAAAACCCTTCTTTCACCTTTCATTATTCTTTGTACTAATGTTTTCGAGATTGTTTTCAAATAGCTTTGGGTTGTTTTCCGAGATAAACTGTGATCCTGAACATTCTTTTCCTAAAACAAAAAACTTTGACTCCAAGTTAGACATTCTAAACGGCTGCTACTTCTGGTAGTAGGGGGACTCACTTCCTCCGGTGGTATTAATCCCAGAGAATTCATGAGATTCGCCAGTGCAAGGTCTTGAATGCTTGGGATTGGTCCATACAATCACAGACGGAAAACGAGGCATAAACTGATTTACTTGTGCAGTTGATTAACTTGTCCCTGAAAAGTTTAATTCCATCACGAATTCTTTCAACCAGCGGAGAGTGCGTCAATTTCTTTTTCATCTATTGGCAGCAAAATGACATGATTGTAAAGTTTACCTGAGTTGCACTAAAACCCTAATGGAAAGAAAGTCAGCGATTTTAGCTAATTTGGTCAGCGGAGTAGATTTTCGAATACAAACTCCAAAGTGTGTAATGTGCTATAAGCTACTGGAGGTATAGATTGCACAATACAACAAAATCAAAGAGGGTCTAACCTGGACCAGAATTAGTATTCGAGAAGACTAAAAGACAGAGCAACTAGGTGAAGTTTCGTTTTTTTTATTTGCTGCTACATTAGGGGTGATTTAATAACTCTCCCAAAGTACAAACTGAAGAAGTTACCATACTTATTTCATCTCTCTCTCGGAAATTAACTGCCTCATGAAATCGCTTTTCGCATTGGCGAAAAAATGGGCATTTATTTAAGGGAAAATTAGACAGTTTCCTGAACAAGTGACATTAAAAGCATTAGTCAGATTTCTTCTTGACAGTGGTTCAAGAATGCTCATAGGAGCGAGGTGCCCTTCGCTTTTGTCCTCGAGTATATCAAGTTTAAACTTAACTATCATAATTCCTAAAGCGTTACTAAACTTTAGAAAGTATTGTTAGTTTGTAGGAAATTTCTATTGCACTGTAGCAAACCAGTAAACGGAGAATACACAATCTTTGTTTTGCTTGTCAAAACGCCAGATGCAGTCTTGGTAACTTTTGTTTAATGCTACATTGTTTATACCCTGAAACATCTTATTAATCTAATTATATATCCGGTATTTACCTTGTTCTATTTAGGTTTGTCTTTTCGTTCAAGCCAGGTAAAATCACAGAACCTTAATCTCGAAAAGCTGTTTTGGTTTGAACTCGTGCATCTATAAGTATCTTGATGAATTTTGCCAGGGTTCGATTTGTGTTTAGTTCCAATTTTCTGAGATGACCTGTGTGGAGCTTTAGCGGCCTCAGCTGGTATGGTAACGCGTTGATCATGTGACACGTACTAGGACCGAGCCAAAATCTCCAAAGTAAAGCTTCTTCCCCTCAAATTTAATATTTGTTTAAAACTTTCAGTGCTATTTTGCCGGCCACCGCCTTGCTGGTCGGTACTAGAAGCGTTTAACCATGCGCGGAAATCGATAGAAAAACAATAATTCAATCGAATGAAGGTTTACCTGTCCAAATGAGTAACATGTGCATTTTATTGGATTCTGCGAGATAGAAATCACGATCTAACTCCAGGGTTAAATTCTTGGGATCTTCAAGGATGACGCGTCTAAAATATTGTTTTTGGAAGTGTTTGCGTGCAGCAAAAAAAGAAATGGTTTTACAAAGACGCTTGGCATATTTGATATTCCAATATCCATCGTTGAGTTGGGTTCCAACTTGTGCAACTCCTTCCAGCTTTCCAAATTCCGTCGCAGTTCAGAATAGATTGCGAGACAAACAAACGTCAATTGCAACCAGAAATATTGTAAGACCGATTGTCCTAGCATGGATCTCGTATTTCGTTTGCTTGCCCTTAACCATTGTGACCACTTGTGCGCCACTCTAACTCGGTTCCGTATGACTGCAATACTGACAACCGTGACACTTGACCGGTAGAAGGAAAAGACAGTCAGAAGCGGTAGCAGGTCGAGTATATTTTGACAGGAGCGCGCGAGCGAAGCGTGCATGAGCAACGCGTAAATGGCAACCACGCTTGGCGGTCAACGTTCTGTTAAACCAGCAATTAGGAGAAACAAACCCATCTTCCACCACAATATTGCACACATAACAGTCTGGATACATCAAACAAGCTCTTTGCTAAAAAGAATAATGAATCTCGTCCAGAAAAAGTCGGGCTGAAGTGATGCACATATCGCTTTCCTAATTTTTTTATAGAAAAACAAAGACCATAATACTAGATTTGATTGATACTGAAAAAAATGGTAGTAGCATATTTCGCATAAGGTGACCACGTCTTTTCGGACAGTTAACCAATCAGTTCAATTTCATACCATTTCTACAACCAATTAATTCGCAATGATAAACTTACTGTACTTGCGATCACTACCTCAAACCGGTTCCTACTCGAAAACAAAATGAGCCAGGGATATGAAAAGGATGACTACAATGTAATGCCTAAGCGAATTTGGATGGAAAAGAAAGAATTTCAAATGCCAGTATGTCAACGACGGCGGCACCCATCAACTTTGCCAAATTTCTCCAATATTTCTTTTTGATCTCTACTTGTTGGTCATCTAATTCTTAGCGGAATAGCTTATCGGAATTTTCGTTCTGACCGATCACCGAAGATGAGTCCACGTGTTAGATTGTACGGGCATGCAGTACGATGCAGTTTCAATATCGTCTACAACTAAAACCATTCGGTGAGAATCGTGACAACTCATAAATTGAAAGACTAGCATTACCCGGCGGTGGTTATTCATCCAGTGATATTGTTGTCCAATTTATTTTCATATACCCAAGATAGTCGACAGGTTGGACAATTACGTTCCACATTGACAATGCGGTTGTTGACTTTTAGAAAATTGCACACACGAAAACACCACCTGGTGCATCGTCTTTCCGATACGCTACGAATCCCGTTCGGTCCATGCTCTTTAACCATAATTACTAATTGAAATAAATTCCTCTTTCTCGTTCCGGTTGGGGACGGAACCGTGGAACTGTCTGGTCCAAGGTAATCAAACATGGGATTCAATTCAAGAAAGATATAAATTGCAGGGCTATGGAAACAAACTTTATTGGGCTAAGGAGAAGATTTTATGTGCTGGACGATCTCATTTACGCATCATAGTCGTGCTGTAAAGTTAAAGAACCTTCAATTGGACAAACTATCCACGGCAGTTTGAAGCCTTCTGAGGTCAAATGAAATTTATAAACTCCGATCAACCAACCATGAGTGCCAGGAAGAATATGCGTGCCAACAGCACATCGTTAACGCAAATAGTTGGTGAAAGCCAACCAGAAAGACATCATTGGGGAATCTTTCGTCGAGGTTTCTTACCATAGCAGCCTTCATGGAAGAATGCGGGTCGATGTTCAGTAAATATTTTGCTTAGTCTAAGCAACAACGCACGTGGAACTTTATCAAATGCCTTGCAAAAATCAACAAACACTAATTCTGTAAGATATTCGGGAGCTTTTTTCCACCCCAACGTTTCCACGCTGGCAGCAAATTACCCACAGGTCTCCGAGCCTTACGAAATTCAAGTTGCTTGGGTGTAAAAGTTCACAAGGTTCCTAGTACAGAGTAAGTAATCATTGAGCAGCCCACACATAGTACGGAGCAAACCAACCAGCGGTAGGAGTTTGAATTGTATTTGACTCGAACTATGAACAACAATGCGATTAACATTTCCCTTAAACTTAGTGAAATTTTATGACAAGATGACTTATTAAGCAAAGCAGCTCACGGTTATGGAGGCATTTCCGACAGGTTACTTAACCACGAATGGGTGGACCTTTGAAATGAAGTAGTTCACTTCGTGTTAGTTAATCCATGAATCTTTCGTAGGCAAAACAAATCCGCGAGTGGAATATTTGTATCTGTTTCTACATCTCTTTCGCTGTATATTGGCTAATCATGGCCGCAAAGAATGCTTAATATTAGTGCACTGATGAGTTCAACTATCTCTTTGAATCAATGACGTCATAATTTCGCTTAAAACGTTGTAGTTTACTAGCTTGCATTGCCTACCGTGACACTGGCAAGTGAAGTCGAAGAAACAGATTAGGAAGAGCTTTGGAAATGCACCATCTTACAGTCAAACATGTTTATCGACTGATGATTTCAAGTCGGATGGTGGTGAAATACTTGCAACTGAAAAGTCAAAGCTAGCCACTTGAATCTGATAGACAAATAGCGACCCCACCCTGTGTTGCTTTGCCGAAAGAGACGTGAAGTTTACAACAAAAAGTGCCTGCTTATCCAATCTAATCACAGTCTCTTGCAGTAGAACGTGATAAGACTGTAATCTGGTGTGGTACAGCACGTGGTCCGATTGTCATTAAGGATACGTTACTCTCGGTCACAAATGTAGTAAACGCATACGGCTTTCATTAAGCGACTGATTTTAACCTGTCGACGCCCGTTTAGGAGGAAACATCGTATTCTGCTTTTCTTTTCAAAAAGTGAACAACCGCACACTGAAGGCAGTATTCCACCAACTTGACGTAGTTCTGGGGAGGAATCCGATTATGTCTGCGGTAAAATACGCGAGAAGAAATGAATCATCCCCATAGTTTCAGATAGAAAAAGGCGTGGCAATCAACTGCTTAGTGCAATCCAAAAACAGTTGACAGTGGGCAAAGCCATTTGTATCCGGATATCGTAAGGTGAAGACTACCGCCTAAAATGAGAAACTAGGCGTGTTCTTCGTCTTTTTAATTCTTCGTCTCTGTATCTTTTACTAGAGGCGTGTAAATTGAAATCGAATAGATTTTTCTGAAGAATGACTCCATAATTGCTGCAAAAAATCCGTTGGCAACAAATTAGCTCCATTAGACAACATAAGCACCTAAACTGCGTTTTCGAACTAATATCAGTCCGGTAATTTTGAGGCTTTGTATTTCTCGATTGCAAAAAGTATCTCATCCTAGCTTCCATAAAAACGTGTTTGATTGGTCAAACCGATTCTACCCGATTCGTATATTGTTCCCCAATAAGACGAAGATGGATTCAACGTTCGTCCTTCAATTGGGCAAAAACAAAACGACAATTAAATTTCGGGCTGACATGACATCAGTTCGGTAAATCAAATCTAATTTTACTAACGCAATTAGGTGACCAAATAACGAAAGCTTTGATCTCGGGGCAAACAATAAAAACTGTTTGTAGTAGTATATCAAGTCATTTTTATTGTCATTGCTTTGTAAAGCAGATGATTTTCTAACATCAACTCTTACAAACTGGTTAGTAGTTGTTATCTGAACAAATTACAATACGCTCAATGCACCAAACAAAATGATAAAAACAGCCGAGAGTTGATCAAATGCAGCCTATCAGCAAGCATGAACTTAGTTTATTTGACGGATTATGACTACTTGTGTGTTTGCAGCCGTTAACAGACAGAGATCGGACAAAAAATACGTGTTGAGAATTCTTGCCCAAAATTTGACAACGGTCTACAGTGAACCTACTTATGAATGACTACGTGAAATAAAACCATTTTCTGATAGAACTTATTCTAAGATTTCGTAATTGTAAACCAACGTGTTGCTGCCGCGATGTATGTAACTTGTTTCAAGGTGACACAATTAGAAGGTACCAAATAAATATTATATGTCCGAAAATGATTCGATTTTTCTGACATCAAGAAAAGCCGGGGGGAAGGGCCTTCGTTTAAAACAAAAGCAATGGAACTCAAGGACCAGAATTGACCAGTCAATGAATTTTGACATAATCCAACTTATACGAAACGCCTGATTACAGTTAATAGATGTCAGTTGTACTGTTTTTTCGGGAGGCCACATGATTGTTTCTGATCAAGAAAGTAAAGGGTGACTGAATTGGGATCTAACTGATCAACGAAAATCGTTACAGTTAGCGGATGGGATTTTCCTATATCAGACAAATCATTAAGTATGAGAAACAACTAATGAAGTATGTGTATACGTATGTGTATCGACAAAGAATCAAATGCAATCAAATGCACCCGACAACTAGATTTTTTTTGAGGATTGATTCTCTGGCCGTGCAAAACACTTCTGCCTATTTTGCCCTAAACAAAGGCAATCTCGAATTTGTTCAAACATGTTTTCATCGTACATGGGTGTTTCAAACGTTAGTATACATGATCGAAGCCCACGTATACGCCAAGGATCCTCTCATTATTCAAGAGGACATTGACTTGACTCGGCATGCATGTGCTGTTTTATCATGTCGTTTGTTGTAATGCCACGTGATTTCGAAATTGTCGGTCAATATTTGCCAATTAGAGCGAATTTTAACGAAGCATCAAAAATTTGTACAAAATCTCATTGGTGCACTCGTCAAATTTGTGATTTTTGTCTCCTAATCCAATTATTCAACCAAATATCATTTGGTAGAGTACATAGTCAAAGAGTGGTTTGTACATTTGCATGATATACCATTATTGAGAGCCGCTATTCTATTTGAAGATGGCAAAATACGATCGATGCGTTTGTTGAATTTTAATGCGACGGTAAATGTGCCGCCAAATAGCCGTGCACATTCTTGCCACTTGCTCGTTTGGTCGAGAATTACAAGAGATTATTCACGTTCTGCAACATATTTCTGTCATTTCAGGATTATGTTATTCGTGAAGATGTTAACGACGAACTTTGTTAAATATTATTATAGAGCAACACTTTGAAAGGCGCAAAATTGCCGGAAAAAATAAAGTTTAGTTCAGCACGACAGGTCGTATCATAATATACAAATCCAAGCGGAATCCCAAGTGTTTTTTGTCAGACAGCAGATAGTTTTTTGTCTGGTAGGAAAAACCATCTCCTCTTAAAATTCATTCTCCCAAGTAACCGATAAACACCGACAAGTTCTGGCGAAGGTACTGGATCAGGAAATTTTCAAAGGTTGGAATGATTAGGAAACATTGTTTGGCACACGCGAGATAGAGCATCGGCAATTCCATTGTCCGTTAACTATCGATGAATCTTGCAAAAACGATCAGTAGACAGTTTCCTATTCCACCTTTTCCCTCCGTGGATTCTAATCGAATTTTGTTAATGAGTTTCAAAGCGAACGAGGCAGAGATGCAGTTAGTGGGTGTCGCAAAGCTGACACTTGTCTAATAGTGATTCCAGTTGCAAGGTCATTGGACGTTAGCATGGGCCTCAAACTTCACTGTTAATTACCAACCAATAGTTCAATTTGACCAAATGTCACAATGATGCCAATGCCAAAAAACGGTCGGTTGTTAGAACCAAGGTAATCAAAGCTTTGGAAAAGACCAAAACAATGCGCTCGAAAGCTATTTAGGGATAGATAAACAATATCCATAACAAACGAGGCGGTGCAAGCTAATGAATACAGTCTAGTTTCTTAATGGCCATGATCGATTGTATTTTAGTCAAACATTCTTGCACAAAATGCCCTACTTGGGTCTGCCATCCGTAAGGACCCAATTGAATAGAAAATCATCTATTTGATCTATTTGGTGCGCCGTTTGCTGAGCTCGTACCTTTTTGTTGAATTATTAAAAACCTTTATATTGTCAAAATAATTGCTCGATTTTTCATCGCGTGTCCAAATTTACTCGTTGTAAACATTCAACATATTCAATTATTCCGAATCACGCCAGAAAATGGGTATGAATCATCACGCTTCCCAAACCCGCGATAAGTATTCACATGATGAAAAATTTCTGGGAGCAAAAGGTACCGTAGAAAAAGTCACGCGGCGTTACTTTAGTAACATTGTTTGTCTTAGTTAAAAGATGGACTTCGAAGTTTGCCTGTTTTCTAAATAAGTGCAAAATTTTTGGTTTTCGTTCGTGGTCCCCGGGAAATCCAAATCCCCAATGATATACAAATGACTTCATCATCTTCTATGGGCTTGTGTTCTCATCGATTTTCGAGGGTCGTATTGAATATTTAGCAATTTGTTTGCAGTTATTCGTATCATTTTTGAAAGTTGAACTGACAGATAGCAACGTAAATATTAAACTTGACAGAAAATTTGTAGGAGACGGGTTTTTAATAGAACAATGTAGATTAATTGAACAATATCCTATAACCATGTCGGAATAAAAATCAGCAATAACCGACAATTCGATTTCGATCAACTGAAAATGTATTAACTTAATGTGAAAGACCGGCAGCTGTTTGTAAACCATGCCCACTCGGCTGCGGCCGGTGAGATTTCACTGTAGGAACTTGAACTGTTTCTCAAATAGTCTAACGACTAGCGCCAGAACATACTCTTTTGTATCTGCCAGAGAACACTGGCAAACAAACATGATATAGAATTCCGCGCTTAATAACGGACAAGGTTACATTGAGTAAACGGATTCCACTTAAATGTATACCTACCCCTAAATGTACATCATGATTAACAATGATATATATATATATATATATATATATATATTCATAAAATAATTCAACATATGATATCATCGTTCAACTCACCATAAAGAAACCATGGAAGCGATAATATCATCTGGTGAATTATTTCATGAAAACATTCAATCTCCTGCTACTAAAATGTATCAAGTTATCAAGCTCTGTAGATCATATCCAAAGCCTTCGTCGTACTTAGGCTACCTGCAGAGAAGTCATCTATCAGTAGGGGTCGATCGCATTGAGCTAACGGACAGTAACCGTGCAAATCAATGACGGATAGGTGCAACATCATGTGGTGAAGTTGAGCAAACCGTTCAGAGCCTTCCCGGTAGCGTAATGGCTAAGGCGTTCGACTCAGAATCGTTCGTTCCGGGTTCGCGTCCCAGTTTGGGCGCGGTGGATATGCACTGGTGATGATTCCTAACGAGGATGAAACAGCTGTACAGTGCTTCCATGGTTTCTTTATAGTGAGTTCAGCGATGATATCACATGGTGAATTATTTCATGAAAAGAATTGCTTAGATTCGCCATCCAAATATTATTCTTGAAGAAGCGCCTATTCAGACCATGGGTGATACTTCAGTGTAATAAGGAGGACTGAAGTCTGTATTCACATCTTGTACGTCAAGCGATAAGTAACTCCAACCATAAAGGTCATACACTGAGTTGCTTATTATGAGGAAAAATTTATCTGGTCTATTGTTTACTCCCTAAAACATGCTGTTCGGCACAGCTTATACGGTTCTGTATGTGATTTTATCAGCACTGATACAAAGTATACCACACCATACTTACTGGGACCGGCGACAGAACGGTTTGCTGGACACAGAATATCTGACTGATCAAAGAGCGTTTGAATTGAACACTTATCCACCGAATCTCAGTGGGTTGTGCGATCGTCAGATCGCCCAACTGCCTTGTTCATCAGCTCGTTTGGTTCAAGCCCGGAGCAGCACCCCGAAGTTGAATCTCTAGCTCGGTTTAGGCGAACAGGTTGTTCGGTACCCACTGACTAACCGGGGATCTCGATGGATAAACGAGCAGGCCCAGGTAGCGACTGGAACAGTTGGGATGTGTGGTAAACTCTACACGTGTTTCCTTAATTTATTGTTTCTGATTGCTCTCATCTCTTGACGTGATAGCGAAGGCGCATGGTCCACATACGGATTTATGCTAAATATATTTGATACTCATACGTGCATCAGTAGCAGTCAGTGTTTAACATTGAACGATAATAATAAATCAACATCTAATTTTTCTGACATCGACCTTCAATCAATATCTGAAACATTCTTCATTCTTTCGGCTTCTATTTTAATTCGGAAACATGCCCAAGAGACTTTGAACCAGACGAAACGAGCAGTCAAGCATCGGATTCACAAAATATTTTCCTGTGTTTTGATCTATTACTTGCATCCTGAGAATTGGGATGATTAGTAGATTAATCACAACTGTCTTATCCTCCCAAACCTCACAATATCTTCCTTTTTGGTGTCAGAATAGCCATGAATCATTCCATTTTCTTGTCCACTCAATTCTCGCGTGACGTAGCTTATTTACTGGAATATATTATCGACTCATATGGAATGGTAGTTCGCTGAAGGCGTTTGGAGAAAAGAGTCGAGCAATGTAGTCATCATTGATCAATAAGTTAGCCTGGTTCAAGGAGCAAACATTTTCTGTTCAAATGACATCTTTTGGATGTGGACCGAAAGTGTAGGAGAACGCGCGCGGAGTAAGCAAATTTTCTTCAAGTTATTTTCCGCGTATCTCGACTAGATTTTACCTGTACCACTGGAGGCATGAGCATTTATCGCATATGGATTTTGTCCTTGTGATTCACAAAACAATAAATTTTTTCCGTGATGACCCAAGCACTGAACCTCACATAATAAAGGTATGTTACGTATTTCTTTAAGACTATTTCAAACGGATGACAAAATGAGCCACATTATGGGCAACCCGACATCCCTGTTTCGTCGGCAGCCAGTCCAGCGAGATGTTTGGGAATGTCAATAATCAATGATTCCTGCGGTTCCATATCTATTCCAGAATGATTATGAATGTCATACACGAGGGACTTATCATGGTTACCGAGTTGTTACCTATTGACTTATTTGGGGTTAGACAGAGCGAAGAATCGGTTTCAACAAAAGGCATCTACTCAAGTATTGTATTGAATTGTATTGTGTTGTATTGTATTGTATTGTATTGTATTGTATAGGCATTTGCGTATACTAAATAATGTCGCATTTCAGTCAAAAAAATGTGAGGGTACGAAATAAAATACGGGAAAAAAGAAATTAATGAAAAAAGTAAGAAAATACATTCATTGCCGCGTAAAGAATATAAAAGAACTCATCCAGAAAGTACACTAGCGAACCAATTTTCTGGTTTTTCGGCATGAAATCACCAGAGGGTGCAAAGAAAAATGCCCTCAACTAATTCAAAAGACAAAATGCTAAAATTATTTTCACATTGAATAGAAAAAGTCGTGAAGTAAACGTGATCTCAATCCTAATGAGAACTTAAAAAAAAGTTCAAATGTCTTTCCGTATACTCTAGCTGGGCTGATTTTATATCACTGCTTACAGCCTTATTCATTTATTGTTTTGTACGTCATGCAAACAACATCCCACGAAATCCAGACTATCCTGAGTGAAATTTGTCTCATCATCGGGTCTTAATTTATTCTAATAATTCTTTCTGGTCATATGACCTCATTCTCACGGATATCTTTTTTCATCTAAGCACATTTCTATTGGAAAGAGCGTCTAGTCTGAATGTTTATCATGCAACAATGCAACATCGAAGAAAAAACTTAAGACTCAACCGATATTTTGTCTACAGCGGCCAGTCTTGCACAAAACTGGTTCGTAAACATGGTAAAAATTATTACTAACATTATTGTGTCCTTTTTACTCTCCTTATTTAATATAAAAAACAATTTGTATGATATTTTTGAGAGACGGGGTGCGGTTGACGGGTGGGGATTCGAAATGACAAACCTGTCTGCTTGATCACAAACAGATGAATTAAAGTTGACGAAGTGAATGAGAAATACACAAACAGTACACGGCGTACATTTTCCAGTATCAACAAAACTGACAGCTATTCAGTTTTGGCATTACAAAAGAGGTTATACATTTGAAATAAAGTGGTGTCAAACACGAACAAAAGCCAGATACGGCAAAAGTTCTAGCATGGAGTTGTAAAATGTTTCAGGTTCGGTTCGATTCATTTTTTACGACCACTGGGCTTAAACTAAAATGGTTTGGTAATACTTGTCATCCAGCAACACCGAATTATAATCAAAGATACTAAACAAGAAAAATTATGCGAAAGAGAATCCATGCTGAAAACAAGAATACCAATTGTTGCTACATTCCCCCAAATCATCTAATGTTTTTGACCACTGTGCGGAGAAATCTCGTGGATTTCAAACCGGTAATCTAACCTGATCAAGTACTCCGTACAGTCTATTGGTTAGAGATTTTACAGACTGATTGCACCTGCTAATCATTCAAACATTGCCTGTCACGGTGAAGACCGCACACCAAAGGAGTGGATCTGCACGCGTGCATAACACATGTCTCAAAAACCTTATTCTATCTAAATTCAGCGTTCCCCTTGATGACTAAGTTCTGTGACCCACTGCGCAAGGCCAGACCTCACTGTTGTTGATGAAATTCTCTCTATCTGTTCTAGCAGTGCTACGGGTGCATCGGTGTTCAAATGCCGACAGTCTTCGTACATTTGTTCTCAACGGCCATGATTATGAACCGCGTAACAGGTGCGATCTTACTGCCACAATGTAAACTCGACCTTTGGTCGATAAATCCGATGTCGCACCGACACCACAGATGTCTCCAATTCGGTAAAAGAGTAATCGACCCTTCTGGATACGTGACAGCACTTTATCCGATATATGGAACCATCTGCTGGGGTCGCCCAAATAAAACAAAATCTTTCCAATTCACCTAAATCATCTTCTGCAAGTTTTAAATTCTACTTTGGGCCAATTCAGTCCTACACCAACATTTTACATTCTCCAGGTACCAAACACATCGCAAACACGGAGAACAAATCCTTGCAACTTAATGGAATTAGTACACAGTTAGACAACATTGTCTGCATATCGCTGAGTCAGGCAGTTTATTGTGTGACTAAATATCATTGTCACTATTTTCACATGAAGATAAGAATATTCATACGGTTATCCTAACTGCAAAGCTGACGGAAGAGTGACAGCAGGGAACCGTGATGAACACCTTATCGCGTGGTGAACACACTCGATAAATCGCCAAAAGCTCTGATTCGTGACCCTGTTATTGGCATCTTAACTCGTTTCACGATAAAAAAACGACATTTTTAGGACTTGATTAAAATTAACAATGAAAACAATGAGCCATTAGTGGAGCGCATTGCCCTTATCGAATCCATCTTAAATGCGCAGCCACATAGTGATTTACACTACTGAACACATCAACCAATTCACGAAACAAGCAAACAAAGTGAGCCGATACGAAGCCACCAAGAGGGTAGAACATTCAGCAAAACGAGATGGAGAATGTAGAATCAGACCAAAGGTGAAAACTTATCGGCCTCGGAGGGATTCGAACCAGCAAATGGACGTAACTCACAAATTTTACTGCGAGACAGGCCAATTTTTC
This sequence comes from Fasciolopsis buskii, assembly GCA_008360955.1. Lineage (NCBI taxonomy): Eukaryota > Metazoa > Platyhelminthes > Trematoda > Plagiorchiida > Fasciolidae > Fasciolopsis > Fasciolopsis buskii. The sequence goes on along the minus strand of LUCM01004652.1, from coordinate 129,140 downwards.
AAAACATTACACTGAACTATATAACAGTATTGGTTGACTCTTCAATAACCACCGCTGTGTTCTATTCAGTGCAGACATACACCAAGCAATAGTCTTTACGCGCAAATGCAACTTTACAATAAGCTGGGTCACTATATCCAATTTTAATTGCTGAAAACAAATTAGTTAGTAGAACTGTCATCACTTTCGTTAACACGGACACTTATGGCATATGCCTGCCCATCGTTTGCTTTTTCATCTCCTTTTATTACTCGTGTTAAGAAAGGCCGCCGGTGGAGGCAGCATGGCGAGCAAATTATGGTTTGATTCGAGGGTAATAAAAATATTTAATTCCGGCTTTAGTAGTAACTGATGCTTTCGGCTGTCCCTGGTGCATCCTCAAGAGGTGGTTTATCATCCTTTAGGGACGTTACAATATTTTAGCTCGGAACCAATTTCAGCGGTGCACATGCTGGACGGCTTGTCTATCGACCACGGGTTCCTTACAAACAAGTGGAAATTATGAAATTTCAATTCACCGTTCCCATCTTGTTACTCGCCCAAATCCTATTCGATTTTTTTCGGTGACTAGGTCTACTCTATGCCTATGCAATACATTTGTAACTGGAATTAGGATTCTTCCCCCTATTATACTGTGCGCATTTTCAAACTTTATATTTTTTTCGCCAAGAACTGTTTCTGTTACGTTTGTCTACTGTTTTTCAGCTTCTGTAAGGTACACATATTATCAGGGTACGCATTCAACTGCCATTCCAGATAGGTTTTCATATACTATTACGAAAGTTAAATCAACAAAAGAGCTGCTCAAATGCTTATATTTATTCGTAGAAGTTACCGACTCATGTCATGCATTTGTGTTTTGTTTAATCGAGTGAGAGACGATAAAGTGATCAGGCCGGAACATCTCGTCGTATCATAGAGGAATCACACAGAAAATGATGTATGAGTTTGGTGATGGTGGTATTAGTGGGCAAGAATTTGAGCTGGATTATTCACAGAGTAGTGGAAGAAGAATTCTAATCAGTAGAAAAATAAGAAGATAAAATTTAGGTCAATTAAAGTTGGTAACCGAAAAAAGTAAAATTAGAGTCATAAAGTATGACCTCATATTGGGATCAATCATTTTGGTAATTCATATTTTCTAACGCGTGATAATAAATTTGAATCACGTGAAATAATATGACCTTTCAAGCTGAACGGCTCTGCTGAAAATGATTGGAGGCATTAGCCAGTGAAAGTCACACTTGTTGGGCTTTCCCGGCACTTGAATAGCAAACGAGTCAGTATGACGGAATTCGAGTACGTGATCGCGCATTTCGTCACTGACACTACACGATTCACATGTGCGTGTCTAATAGGTGTAATTTGTATGGAATCGGACAAGTATTTTGCCTTGACCCTTATGACGATAGTTGGACGAAGGTAAACCAGTTGAAGATGCACGTGATATCAAGGTTGTGATTGACTCGGTTAGGTGAATAATTACGGCGCTTTACCCATCCCTGTCTACGAAATAGATGCGACTTTTGATAGCCTTCAAGTGAACGTGACTTCCTTCGTGAAATATTGTTTAACCGCTTTACAGTGAATCGGAAAACGAAAAAAGTCACCATGGGTCAAAACAGAAAAGTAACCTTTTGAACGAGTGATATTTTTCTATACAGTGGTTGGTTTCTACTGTTCAAGGCTCACGTGTTGGTTTAAGCCCCTACTGCCTTTTGGGTAACGCTTTTGAGTCAGTCTTCGATTATATGATTTCCAACAAAAGCTTCTTCTGCGATGTGGGAATCCCCGAAATATCCTTAGGTACTAAAAACCAAATGGAACCGTAGCAGTCAAAAGCAGTAGTAGTCAAAATAGTGAATCAAGAACAGAAAATTCAACTTCGCTTTCAGTTATCAAAACCATTAAACTTGCATTGTTATGCTCTGGTTTTGATTACTACTTCCAGAATGGGATAACAGTGCAAGAAAAATCGTAAGACCGTACGGAAGACATAAAATATTTTGAATGCATGAAAACCGTTGACTGAGACATTTACCTATTTGGCTTAAGGTTCCGAACCATCACGCGGGGGGATCTCGCAGACGCCAAACCGGTAATCTAATTGGACCTATTTGGAAAGGCCCATTGGTTAGGATTTCCGCATCTTTTCGCCACGTCATGGGCTGAAAACGATGACTTATTTTCCACCCATTGCCTGAAGTCGGAAGCGAACACGCTCAACACGTGTTCCAACCGAAATAATCCATTTAATACCATATCTTAAACCATCAGCCAATTATTTCCATCAAATTAACATGACAGTTCTTGGCTGATTCTAGAAAGAACAAGGAAAATCAATCCGGTGCAAAATCGTTTATCAATGAAAATCACATAGTATTTACTGGGTAAATGGGTGTAAAGCTGAGCATGTATTAGACTCATTGGTTTAAGTAAGCTTTTGAAAATTTGTCTGATTAACCAGTATCGTTTGCTAGTTCTCGATTCATCGTTGTCAAAGTCGCCCTGTTGGGTAATCAAACCACTCGAATGGGCTGGTTTATCTGGTACTGGCGTATTTTTCCTTGCACATGCCATTTATCAGTAAGCGTCGACATCAAACGATTCCAGCTAACCGTTACTGATCCACTCGGGGTTTTACATTATGTACCTGGCCTTCATGTCAAAATTCGGTCAGATGTGGCTACGGTGGAGAAAAGCATGTGTTCATATTTGTCGGTTGGCAACACTCCGATCAGGTTTCGTTTCTGAATAGCCGTTGATATCCATTGAAACAGCCACATTCCACTGAAGCTTTGATGAAGCAAGAATAACGTCTCATCCCGGAACCGAGATTCGTCATAATGGTTCAACAGATTAAATTCGAGCCAAGAATACCACGTCTCGATAGGCTCTACTTTTGAGATTCGTTAATCGTATACCATATGAGGCCCCTGCGTGTATAAGGCTGATTGAAATGTGTTCACAATTCAGCCCTTTCATTGTCGGCTACGGTTGATGAAAGTCAGTACGATCGCTTTTCAACTGAACTCAATCAACCCTATAACAGTTGCTGAAATGCTGGGTGCTGTTGATGATACAATTAAGTGAATTAAACATTTCCAGTTCAAGGTGTCCTGTGACGAAGTCGGTTTACTCTATTTTCATTTATTTGAAACATTTTTCTCCCCATGCGCTTTTAGCAAATACACGGGGAAGGCGATGTGATTTCCGGTAGTTTTTTTTTGAACGCTTTTCTGGATGTGTTGTATTTTGGTGCTGATAACGGATTCAGTTCTGGTAAAGTACGAAGTAACGCATAGCATAAAACAATTGAAAAAAAAAACAGATCGACTGAGAGTTGGTGTTGGTAAGAAGTTACGGGTGAGTGAATTTAACCGTCTTTTACATTTCTATTAACTAGTCGATAACGAACAATAGCTAAAGAATCTTTATTTTGTTAATTCATACCAGTAGGAGACTTCACAAACAAGAAGCTTATTTTTGCACTTAGGCAGTATGAAAAATATACTTATACGAGCATGTTCACTCGTTGGGCTGGTCAAATTAGAGCCAGATTATTAGTTAACTGAATCAGTGAGTTGCCTTTGTTCAAATGAACAGTGGTGAAAGAATAGCAATCTTGTCGGTTCTTGGCACTTCGTATTACTCTTTTCAACCATGTACGTAAAATAATCTTAGAATTATACGGTATTCAGTGACTGACTGTGGTAACGGGGGGAATAGATGTTGAATTCTGCACAACGAACAGTTCAAACCATCGCCAAGGCAAACCCAAGGTCAATTGTACTGCCTTTTGTATAAAAAGGACTAAGTTATGCAAACTCTTAGAACTATTCTACTGAAAGCTAAAATCGCAGCAATGTGCAACAAAGGCTTACGAGATAAAAATGGAGTCATCCATATGCTTAGCTGTTATCAAATATTTCGCGAGCGATCACTCGGGGTAACGATCAGAATAATCGTGCGTTAGATTTTGTGACGTCGATTTAATCAATTCATTGAGAATATGTTTTAATATCCGTTGTGAAAGTCTTCGATGTAGGTATCACCGAAACTACAGGCGAACTGAATTTGAAAATGACATATTAGTTCAGAATAATCCTACAGCTGGCTAGAAGGATGTAAAAGCCTGTGACTGAGAGTGCGCGGTTTGTGACCAAACTGAGTTTGTGACGTGCATCATTAAGAATGTCACGTAGTTCTCAAATCACGCAGTATTGGCCTTCCTTATCTTTATCTACTACTAACTATCTCTTGGTAATGTTTTATTCTCATGAGAACAAACAGGCCTTGTCAACTGACACTCAAGTTTGGGAAAGTGAAATAGTCTTTGAGGCTGCTCCTCAATTGCGTCAGCAAACTAAGAAAATGATGAAAAATCTAAAGGTTATAGTAAAATTTTGATGTGAAAACGTCGCAGTCGTTTTCGTGTATTTTTCTCCCTCCGTCTTAGGAGAACATCGTGTGAAACAGAAATTCCGTCCTATAGTGGCAAGCGAGCTAACGTGTTGCTCGTCTTACGAACCTAGTAAAGTAACCAATTACTTGCTTTCTATTAGGAGTTTTAGTTTATTTTTCACCAATTACGGGGTTTTGCAATCAGATTCCGATGCCCTTCCATGACGGACATCATTAAATTACGCATTACGTAAAGTAACTGATGCTACTGGTTGGAGCTAGAGTCAGTAATTACAAATATTTAGAAATACTTTTAACTGCTCAGTCATACAACACTTGAATGTCTCATTCGGAACAATTCGGCATGAGTTCCACTTCATCTCATAACAAAACCCTTAAAATTGATGGATTTCACTTATGCCCGACTATGGATTTGCAAGTGAGCCGAGCAGACCACCACCTGTCAGACGAATGGCTGGATATTGCCTCATTGGACAGTCGTTTGTGCCAAGCGGATCACAAATCACCAAAACATTTCTAATCTTTCGGATGGGATTCAAAGAAAACGAAATCACTTTCGTGACCGGTGTCACCAGTACACTTAATCTACAAAGATTATGGGTCAATCAAAGTGGAGCAGAAGCAAACGCGGAGTTCGCAGACCGAAAAAGATGACAGAAAATAGACGGTCGGATCAGCTGCTTTTAAGCACGGTTTTAACAGTGCTCGCTGACATCTTATACATACCAAATGATTCTTTTGTTGCAACCCAGTTGTTTGTATCAACTGATTATTCTCACCAGATTTTACACATTCAAGTGCATTAGACCCGGAAGAGGAATTGTTTTCCACGTTGTTGATAAATGTGGATTTAGCCAACGTATATGTTTGAAAGGGTCTGACCTCTGATTGAAAATTTTCATTTATTAGTCGGACAAATGAGACAATTCCGTCATGATAGAACTACTGCTTACCAGATTCAGACAGTGCATTGTTCTGGGATAAGAACAACTGCATAATGTCATCAGTGAACGTACATATCATGGACGTCCTCGGCTAATTACCGATTCCTTTTGCCTTTAAATTTATTTGATCTTCGGTTTAACAATATAGTAATGCAATAATAAACAACAAAGTCATGGCAACAGTGTTTGTTGATTTCGAGGGGATTGAACCGAGAACATCCGCCTTTATTCGGGTGCATCGAAAATGCGATCAGTCTTCAGCTATGTTCATTTCTGCAGTGATTATTGCTTAGTAACTTTTAAGTCACTGATTATCAGTTTTTAAGGAGCAGTTTACATCCGACTCAACCAAACAGCATGAATCTGTGCATAAACAATGAGAGAAACTCTCACAGGAGACACCAGCTGATATGGCTTTATGTCGCAACGAGCAACGCTTCTTTCGATCATTACCTCGTTCATCTCTTGATCAAGAAGTTCTGATATGTAACGATCAAAGGATTCTACGTCCAATCCAATGGCCGTAAGAGGTGAATTGAACCCGTTACAATAAACTTTATGCCTGAGCTAGTCATTAGTTGCTCATCTCAAGAGATCCCATTTTTATGTAAAAAAAACCGCACCTGGTTTCAGAAAATTTCCTCACTGATTGAAAGCTTTTGTAAACAAGCAAAATTTGTTCGCCGCTAATATTTATATCAGTAATGTTTGTATGAGAATAAAGTAAGAATAGGCTGAATGCTGGAAACCGTTCACCTAGCGGATCGGTTAACGCATTCAGGATGGATGCCACCTGCCAAACCGCGCTTTCGAAATACGAGCTAAAATGGTTGTCTTCTTGTCTTCTGTGTTTTGCCGTTCGATTACGGCTTGACGAAAAGTCGCCCCGTCTGATTTAACTTTTTCATATGGACTGTCCTATTTAGAGGTATGTTTTGCGCATTTTTTATGTTGCTATTCCAAGACTGTGGCACCGTTTACCGAGCAATTCAACAACCAAGCCTGACGCAAAAAACGATCATTCACGATGATCCAAACTTGGGCAAATCATAATTTCTACTGATAAGACCGTCATCACGTTCATCACAGGAACATTTATTTCAAATGAGCCAAACAAAATCTTTTCAAGACAATTCAGCAGGCTCACGAATCTTTTTTAATTGGATTTGTTTGATAGAAAACTAATGGCAACCATTTATGACATTCAATACCTCAATCCGCACCAAAAACATGATAATGATTGAGAGTCAAAAGATGAATATTGATTTGTGGTTCTCATCGTTGGTGTTGTTGTTGTTTTTTCTCTATTTCTTCGTTTTATTCCCACTTATCATTTGCAGCCTAAAAAACGAGGAAAATCTGTGACAAAAAAACGGAAACCGAAATCCAAACGTCCCACACCTACGAAAAACAAGGGAGCACCCCGTGTGGACATTATGAGTCCGGAGGCAATGGAAAACCTTTACTACATAGCACATAATGCACCGAGTGCACTTGCCTACCGCGGATACAATTGGCCCGGTAAAAAACCAACCAAAGGTGCCAGAAAACACCAAGGAGGTAAAAAGAAATCCAAGAAATGAACACATACTGAAAATAGCACCCAATGTTATTGCAAAACTTATTGAGAAATTTTGTACAAATTTTCGAATGTTTCTTTCGAATTCTAAACGACAAATTATCCTACTATTCACACAGAGGCTTTTCGCCCTAAACTAATTATCCATCATTTTGTTAGAGGAATTATTTTGATTGCTCTTATTGGTCTTAGACAAACACTGGTTTGTCTCCATACCGCCCCAGCATGTTTTCGTACAGACTCCTCTGAAATTAACGCGCTAACCGACTCTAAACAGCCATTCCTTAAAGGAATGTCATGGCTGTTACCAGGACCAAATGCTGTTTGGCTTGGTCCAGCAGTCGGCCGCACTGATCAGCTATTCGTCGTTCACACGCTAACTAGATTAGCCTTGGTCCTTACCAAGATATTAGACGTGAGATGGCCACCAAGCCCAGATTCTTATCAATATTTGACAAGAAATAAGGACTGCTTGTAAGCGACCATTCATATTAAACAGTTAAAGGAGACTGTGTCAATAAAGCGTCGACTGGCTAACACATACAATTCCTGCGTTTTCAGACGAGGATCGTCAAAGAAAGAAATGGACTGTCGGGTGAAAAATAAACTAGAACAAGCCAATTTTGGTCACTATATACCCGAAAATTAAGAATTAAAATCGGGCACTTAAAACCTTGGGCAATATTTTCGACTTTAAGCATCGCCATAGACCAAAGACACCAGGCTGTTGAACGGTTGCTTAAGGACCTGTGATAAAATTCCAATGTTTCAATACTCGATTTCTAACCTTATCACTGTTCACGCGGACACTCCATCCGAATAGAGCGATACTATGTAAACCGTCCAAACGACAAAGATTTCTAGCACTTAAACTGCGTATCTTCTAATCGCACAACGACACAGTACACACGACCCTTCAACCTCAACGCAATATAAGGTCGGCGTCACGAGTCTCAGTCAAACGTACGCCACTCGAACCTACGACATGGGCGTATTCACTTAGTCGGAAAGTTGCACACGTTACCGAAACGGTCCACAATTGTTATCTTCTCTCCATTAAGTGTCAATTTCGAGACTACCAACAACAACACTTCACACTATGAAGATGCAAGCCACATGAACGAAGCAACGGCCCTCGTGAGTCTGACTAATGCAAGCTACGCACACTCCGTGAATTAAAATATGCGAGCGAGATCTCTAGACGTAAGAACCGTGAGGGAATGATAATCGAGTCAGCATTGCGCCAGAGTCTAATAGAGCCGCTTCACCGATTATCGGTGATTGCGCGGCGCTGGCCATGCCAGACAAATCGCGGTCGATACACGGGCATGGATGTAATCCGACCTTGTCAGAGAGCAGGCGAGCACAGAACGCAAGACCGAATTGAGACCGCGTTAACCCATTGGCTACAAGTTGCCAGCCGACATTGTGGCCTGACTAGGAGATAAGAGTGCTAACATCCAAACTGAAAAGGCCGTATCGTGAGTTAGACTAACCAATCAGGATGAGTGGTCTGGATTCGACAAGAAAACGAAATAAGTTAAATCGGATGAAATGCACTGAAGAAGATGGACAAATCAAAACGCAAACGAAACAACTGATGAAATAATGGCAGCCGCACATGCACAACTATGCATGAAAACTAACCCATTTAATAAAAAGGTTTTGTGCCAGCCCACTTTGGTTGTTCTCACCCAAGCTAGTGGAGACAAGCGATAGCCATCTAGAGCTACGAGTTGCTGACTGAAGAGCAGAAATCGGAACAGTGATTAGCTTTACTCAACAAGAACGGTATCGAAAAATCGATGCTTCACGTGTAGTTGCTCAAAGAGAACTTTATAACGTTAAGAACAACGCTGTTACTGAAATTTCAGCATCCACAATTAATAGACAAGATCATCGGCTTAATCTAGAATCAGGGCATTTAACCATGCATCAAGTCGACGCCTAAATCCTGAAGACTTTTTAAAGCATCCCGTTATCTTGCCAAAGACGAAGTTGAACAATAATGGCGAAATAGGACACATTTCGAACACCGTTAGTCATTTCGAATAAATTTGCTAGTTCACTGATTACTCTTACACGATCATAAGCATGCGAATACGGTGATCGCAGTACAATCACCAGCTTCTCTGTCAGCTCATCACGACGGAGAGCACAGAATCGAACTGTCTGATCAACTGGATCGAAGGGATCTTTCAAGCAGAACAAAAACTATGATTGTCGGGCGATGATATAAGCGACGCCTACAAGCAACCGATAAAGGAGGGGTGATGAAAACCTGGCCAACGCAACATCGAACTGGGCGAGGCACAACTTGCTGTTCACAATGCTTCTCTCAAAAATTTTTGTCAGATGGTGCAATAAGGTGCACGCTATCGTCTTGGAAACTACCAGATTGAAGATGGAAATGACCTAGAGTTGGCACCACGACAACGTAACGGAGATTGAGGTTAGTGATTCTATTAGCAAATCTCCATCCAGTTTGAAAAGAACTGAGGAAATATACCAGAACAGAGCATATATATAGTATCTAAAAAAACGATCTCCAAAGAAATGAGAAGTCATCCGGACCAGATAATTTCCATACCTCAGCAATCGAATATTTGGCCCTGTTTCCAGGTCTTTTGAGGGTCAAGTGACGCTCCTCAATTCACGTTTCCTGGTCACCAGTCATAACATTTGGTGATCGTGAAAACACTCCTTCCAGCCTGAAAACCATAACCTATCTATTTGATGTTCAATACGGCTTTGGCATCAAAAGGAAATTTTACTGGTTGTATGTTCGACTAACAATTGCTCATCCTTCAAGAAGACGATCTACTATAGATAACATAATTAGTAATCTGGGTGAATCCAGTGAACGAGTGGTTGGTTGTCAGAACAATTGTTACAATCATCAACGATTCATCGAATTCTGCGTTTTTGAGAACAATGTTCTATTTAACAGAATTCTTAATAACAACATCGTTGGGGCTTTTGAAAATCTCTTTACATTTCTGGACAGGAAAGTTGACCACAAACGAATTCCCTAACGACCATAATGTTACCAATAATTTATATATTCTCCTGGATTCAAAGTGTTAGAATCCCACGAAAATTGTCCTCAAGGAACCGTTTTCCAGATCATAAACACTGTAAACTAGGAAAATCCTGTGCAGTAATTGAAAAGGATAAAATGCACATTCATTTGACAAGAGTGGATCTAACAAAAAATCAAATGATGTTCCGTATCTACATTAGAAGTGTCAACAAGTAAGCACGTATTCACACTACCACAAAGATATGAGTCTGTTTGAAATTGTCTGATATTTTGCGACCCCTTATATATCTGTCTCTCCTGGTGTACGCGAAATCGAGATTAGACGGATCTTTAGGTTCAGTGGTTCACCTAACTAAGCTAACTCCAATGTTTCCACACCATACCGCGTAGGGCAACATTTTGTCCTAGCTAGAATTCCTAAATTTTTAGCATAGTTCAGGCTGTCTTCGTAACATGTGTACCAAGGCCACTTTCACAATCATTTTGTACCCCAAATGCATTCTCGATCTCCCACTCAGCTCTTTCTGCGCCAAGTGATCTGGATGTGATGGTAGGCCTAGCGCGAAACTCCAGATGAGGCGATCTCTGACGTCAGCCCTCGCTCTGGATGCTCACAAGTCCAGCCCTAAGAGTGTCATTCCCAATGACGTGCGCAAATCCTTGGGTTGTCACTGGTAGCGAATCCGAAAAAATATTAAGAAATGTAAGAAAATGAAGGTCTCTGCGATTAATGGCAATAGCCGAGACTTCTACCAATGGATAAAGAAGACTGGTTCATGGGAATAGGAATCAAAATGATTAAGTAGCTCTATGCTTCACTCCTAAGTGTACCGTATATAAGGTTTAGTGGAGCCGTTCCTAGAGCAGTTCAGTTGACCACCTCTAAATCAAACATTACGGCTTTTAGACCTCCACCACCAATGGAAGTTGTCAGAGTGACAGATTTCGAAAAAGAGATAAGACTGCTTAACCAGATGGGCTTTGTTCGGTTCTGCAATTGTGTTGATAAGGTTTTGGCATCGTATCCGACGAGCTTCTGAAGTCATCCCGAGAAAAAGAATAGATCCCGAAGGACTGGTTTGAATCAATTGTTTTACGAATGTAAGATAGAGAGCAGTTACTCACAGGGAAACCGGCTTGGTAAGCACAGTATCTCAATTAATTACACCTTGTGCATGCGTGAAAATCAAGTTGTTTCCCAATCAGTCATGGATAGTAACAATCATAATCTCAAGCTCCAGCAAAATTTGATGCGCAGACACATGGTCACGGGCTGAAACTCGCTCCTCCTAATCGGGAATAAATACTACAACCAGCTGACTGTGCAGTGGTCAAGCGTAGTCTCCAACAATGATAATCCTCAAAGAAATTCGTTTTCGTGTGCCTTGAGTTAGCACAACGCTACATGGACTGAAAAATCTAATTTAAATACTAAGCGTTCAAAAGTCCATTTCGCGACATGGAAACGAACTAGCGAAATCATATCACAAATATCAATTTTGTTCACTTTTGCTATTCGCCCCACTGGATGATAACCGACGAGAATCCAAGGGCTAAAGCTAGTGCCAGTGTTCGAGTATCGGTTGGGTGTAGTCGAATAGGGATCAGCAAGATCCTCCAAACCGATAGCTGAGGACATTCGGTGATGTAAAAAATACAGACAGTCAGCAGAGTAATTGCACTTAAAATGTTCCCTCAACATCATCGTTCGGCGAGACGAGCTCCACTGACCGCTGCCTTCCTTATATCGCTACACATTGGCAGCAAGAATGAATACATGGGATGGACAGGGAATAGATTTAAGAGGCGCGGAGAAAAAAGGCTATGGGTAGCCAACATACGGAATACAGTCTAACCACAAAAGCACATTTTCAACAATTCTGATTCGATAGATTCTACCCTCATTGTTCCTTCATTATCAAATTATTCATCTACGTGAATATTTGACTTACTGCATGAATTATTTTCATTCGCTGTGTATAAACAGTCGGTGCTGTGGAGCAGCATTCCAAACCAGAAGTATTCAGCACAAGACCGGCGAATGTTAAAACTGATGAATAAAATGGGAGCTTGGAACGCGCATGAAACAATTCAAAGGCCACAGTTTTCCGACTGAATGGGCTACGCTCAGACGGTTTTCCTCTCTATGTTTGCCTGCGGTCAAACAGTGCTATATCAAGCTTACTAGTTCAAATGAATCCAACTGCACTGCAACGTGTGATAAAAGAACAATGAACAACGAGACCGTTGTAACTCTTATTGACAACGCTGATTTTAACAAATACATATCGCCAAGCAATATGCGGCACACGGCTTAAAACGAAGTAGTCTGATTCCCATAATACCCGTTGACAAATTCCAGAGTTTCCATCAGGCCAACGTGCCATGAGGACCCATAATCGTTGTTTTTTGCGCTGGAACTGAATGAATCAAAAATACGCCCGCTCACGAGCTTACTTCCTCGGTTTACTGTGGACTGTCATCTAAGCAGTAACTAAAAGGTGGGTAAAGATGATGAGATACCAGAAATGACGGGTTAATACAAGGACAAATTACGCTACCGGATAGTAAACCATGATATCTTCCCAGGGGACCAATTAAGCGATACTCAGCGACGCTACGGTTCGCAACGTAGGTATATTCACAATTTTCTTAACCCATGTGATCAATAGTTTCAGCTCTCTATCCACATACTAATTATGGGGTCTATTATTCTGCTCTCGAATAAATGACCAGACTAGAGACACATCAGCTCTTGGTAAATGAGAGGTGCAATTTCTCTCATCGTCACTGGCATGTGCTTATTTAGTGTTTTCACCGCGGCTCGGACGATATGCTAGATCCTGAGCGATACACAACACAAAACAAGCAATGAACAAGTTCGCTTGAACAGACGCATAGAGTTTTAGAACATCCAGGAAGTTTAGTACCCTCGGATAGCCACTATTCATTCATATTTCATCCACATCCTGTTGATAAAGTGTCTAATCTCATTCGTAGTGTTGCACATGGTTGCACGTAGACTTTCGCGTCCTTTTAGTTTTGACCTGAAGCTAGTCAGTCAAAATTAGAATACGGAGACAAAAATTATTCATCTATCAATCACTTGCCTGTTAGACTAATAACATGGAATTCTCGGACCTCTTACCACCAAAATACTTTGACAGGACAACAATATGTCTTAGCTACATCACAGTATAACAACCTTACAGGAAAGCGTCGCAGTAATGCCCATGCTGTAAGCAACGAGAGGCTAACCGTTATCGACCGCAATACTGCACGGATATGAATCAATGGCATGCACTGGGATGGTTTCCACCCAAAATCGTGCAACTGAAGACGCCAAGAAGACCTCGGCACCTGGAAGTCACGCAAGAACTTACTATCAGAGTATTCGTACTAGCGTTATCTAGGCAGAAATAACACTGACAGAATGCACTTGGACAAACGGTCACCCTCAAACGTTTGCTTGAAACTTTCGAAATTCACCACGGTTCTGATTGGCTGATCGGATTTGCAGGCCTTATCGAAGTGGTGCCGGACCATGTAACATGATTTGGAGGTTCACCCGTCATATTCACTGAAAGATTTAAATGGAGAAAGCCATGCAGTTAACCAAAGACATCGACCACAATCCGTACTAGACACTTCTGAAGTTGTAGTCCAGAGGAGAACGCCGGCTCAAGCTTAAAATAAGTGATTACTCACCAGACAACCAAAACATTCCACTTTGACGGCCTTGATATCACGACTAAATTTCTATGAGGAACAATGAATACATATATGAAATAATTCACCATGTGATATCATCGCTGAACTCAATATAAAGAAACCATGGAAGCACTGTACAGCTGTTTCATCCTTGTTA
>LUCM01004652.1:60690-114024 GCA_008360955.1 Fasciolopsis buskii | reverse complement strand
ATATATATATATATATATAAGAGAAAAAGCATGGTGCTAACCCAACAACATGTAACGTGTCGTAAAAATTGATTTGACTACTTAAGATGAACTATGTAAACAATGAAATTTGGTAAGTTATCCAAATCTCATTGAAAAAGTGCGATCGTTTTTCAGACACAGCTTTCAAGATCAAAAGCATCCTATCTTGACTTTTAACCTTTCAACGGACAGAAAAGCGGAACGGAATCCCTCAACCCAACGTACAAGCTTTAGCATTGTATCAAACAATGAAATAGTGCTATTCACAACAGAATTTTATTTGATGTTGGCACAAACACGTGTATGCGAATATAAAATAGTGCACTTTTTTGAACCATGATCACCGCAACAGCAAGGCGGCACGTTTGATAGTCTGATTCACAATGTCCCGTTTCGAGGTCAATGACCTACACAGTGGCTAGCTAGTGGGGTTATTATTTGTTTTCGATCCCTTATGAATATACCGTCAAGATGTCCGAAATCCGGGTCTCTGTAATCCGGACGGAACGGGTGCACTCGTTACACTTAGTTGTTATGGCACAAAGAATCGGGATTCGGAGAATTCTGAGACGATTTGGACGTACCGACTAGCCTGATTATGGACAGGGAAAGGTAACCAGTCGGTTATTTCAATTACTATTTTTCTTCGGAGTTCAACTATCCTGTTCATCGTCATTGTCTATTTCGATAGCAAATTAGATCGGTGGCTCTAAAAATTTATCAACTATTATAAATAAAACGAAGGTTATCCGAATAATAAATACAAACTGTTTCCACTAAGAAAAAAACAGATAGTAGTGACTTTTTAAAAGAACATGCGATTCCTTTGAAAGATCCCTAGTAATATCACCATTTACTGGAGTATAGATAATTCATCAAAGTCAACATGATTGCACAGTCACTTTGTGAATGATACGCTGTTTTCTCGAATGTATAGTGAATTCTGAGAAAGTTGTCGCCTATACTTATATCCACTAACGTGTTCGTACGGCAAAATAGGATAGGCAATGATAAGCATATATAAACCTGCAAAAGTGGACCTAGATTTCATGGTTGCGGAACAAAAAACTATGCACGCATGTTTACACTCGCACAGAGTTTCTTCGTTTTGTAGAAAGAAAACAACTTTCGCGAACAATTTGATTTTCAGTCTGGTTAAATTGGAAAACAAAAGGTATGGAGTACGAACAGCGCGATTTCGCATTGCATTAACAATCACAATCAAACGGAACATGCTCAAAGCAACATACACAACAAAAATGGTTCTAACCAAAGTAGTAATGCAACTGCAAACTCCTAGCAAAATTCTCATGATTGGAAAAGGTCAAAATCAATGTATTTACTGCCTTCGAAGCTGATTATTATTTGCTTAGCTGCAAACCATAGCATCAGTTAACCAAGCACTACTGTACAACAGACCAATTAAAAACTTTTATAAGGGAGACAAGTCAAAGCCATGCATCCAAACGAACCTTTATCCTAACTACAATCATTTATCGAAGGCGATGCTGCCTGCATGCGCTAAAAGGACTTTCCATCGAGAACCTGATCAATCCCATCTTCGAAGGAGGCTGGGTATCCGCATGCATTGATTCACTCGCAAGCAGAAGTGGAAGGCTCACTGAAGCCCTCAGCCAACAAAACAGCGCCTGATGTATTTAGGTCCACAGAGCCATCAATCTGTGGTCGGAGCCATTAATCACGGCATACGCTTCGCTTCCGAGGACAAGTATCCCGATCAGCAGGTAACGGATGACACCATTTCCAATAGCCACAATCTTCCGAAATTCCCTAAGCTTTCCTAAGCACACCATCTTCATCATCATCAACAGCGTTCGGCGTTTAACAGCAAAGCAAGCCTCACTAATCGCAGCCTTCTCTCCATGGTTACATGCGTTCACAGCCGGCATATGGAACTATATTCCTGACCTCCACAATACTCACCCGGACAGTCCACCCAATCCTAGCCATACTACGTACACGTCGGTAGTCGAAAACCTGCAAACAACATGGCCCACACGCATACTCCGTGACGCGCAACCGTACAACAGAGCTGACACACTGCGACACAGTACACACGACCTTCCAACTTCAAGATATCAGGCCGACGCCACAAGTGCTTCGATACAGCGTAGGCATCTAGAGCCTTCGATGTTAATATCTATCCACTACCACGCTACCATCGTTCGACAAGTAGCGACCAAGATAAGGGAAAAGGTTACTTCCTCTTCATTCAGTATCAAGTTCGGCAACGCTGTCGTCCAGTCATGCAACAAAACTGGCGTCAAACGACCATTATCTGAGAAGCTAACATCTTAGTAAACATCGGAATTGAACTGATCCCATGGTGGTTACTTTTTGAAGATACGCACAAAGTGACTCACTCCGTGATAACGCAATACGCTCCGCCAAACCGTTCAGTCTTTGTTGTCTACCATGGATCAGCTCTCCATTCCTATCTCACAGGACTTCACTGACCGAAGCACGCCGCCCGCCCGCAACAGTCTTTGACTGTTACCTGCTCGTCGGAGTTCTTAGTTCCTCGGATAGTTCTTGCCCATAGCTGTTGCGAACAGCCAAATCATACAGACGTTCGATGGCCAATCGGGTTTGTGGCCTGCGTCGATGGTCGTTGAGCTGAAGCAAAAATCGCATCAGAACTAACGCACGGTCCGACTCGACGTACATGTTCCAGGTTCAGTACAATCTACAGTAGTGGACAGATCCGCGCCAACAGTAGCTTACTGCGATATGGTCGATCTGACTCAGAACACCTGTCGAGTTAGAACGCCATGTCGCCGTGCGACGCGAACTGTGTCGAAAATTCGTACTAGCTAGGAATAAGTTGTCGTCCGCATAGAATCTGAGGAGTCCTTCTCCGTTATCTGTTCGCTGAGCAGGCAAGGCACATCGTCCACCTCGAATCCTGAATTCGTGTGTCACTCACGCAGCAGACATTAATCAAAAGTGACTCTACTGTCAGAGCCAAACACGCCTGTTGGCCAGCCTGCATTAAAGTGCGCACATTGAACGAACCGAGATTCAGAGGCTGACAAGGATTGAAAAGATGAGCCAGCAGACTGAAAACCACCTACCACACTATTTGACATTGAACCGTTGCGAGTATCGTGCGTGTCATCAGTGGAGACACCACGGGTAGGCAGAAGGGGCATACAGATTGGGTTGGAGACGGAAGAGACAGGTTGAATAAAAGAGAGAACCGTGAGCAGTAGCATACTTATCACTACCCACCCCACTTGCGCTCGATGCGATGGGCAGCGCGGTCCTGATTATCCTGCGCGACGACCGATGCAGTATGGAATTATTTGTAGGCGTGTAATTCATGCGGATTCATGGACGGGTACTGCTAGGGAGTCCAGCCGCTACGTAGAAGAACGATTAGGGTTCGCAACCAAAGCCTTTAGTTCTGACAAGAACCTGACCGCAAGGCAACCGGGAATAGCTGAGTGGAAAGCCCATCTACTTGGATCAATCATTCTCTCACTCATTTTTCCGACTGAGCTGTTAACTCAGAGCAACCCCGACTTGGAGGACCAGGAGACTACTTCGTCAGGCCCCTACCCATTGACCTTCCAGCTATGATTGGATCTTCGGCTTGAGATAAACCATCGCGTATAGCTCGTTGAATCATGGCAGCATGCAAGGTGCAGTCTCGGTGTGACTGGGACAAGAAGTATGCACACGTCTTGGAAATAGTTTCAGGTAAACCGTCTGTACACATCATTTAACGGAATCAATGGAATTTTGGTTCAATGTTGAACCTGGTGCAAACTAAGCCTATTTATCCACAACAATTAAACACCCAAACCGCGGTGAATTTTTCAGTGGATTTATCACACTGAAACGTATGGCGAGAACTAATAATATTCAAATCATCAAGGTAAATTCCGAGTGGGCAAAATACTGACCCAAATGCAAGATTGTCAAACCCAGCCTCCTAAAACATTGCCCTTAGGTCGAGAAAACAACAACAACGATACAGGTGCAACCTAATAGAATAAGGGAACCGTATTGTACAGGGGAAAACATAGGGTAAATATACGAAATGCGTTTGCCGACAAGTTGATCGAGGATAGACAAAATAGTTTGCCTGGATACAAGTTATGACAAATAGATCCGATGATAATCATTTGCTCCGAATGTAGCATTACATTTTGGACACTTGCGATTCCGAGTTTCGTAGCGCGTTTTCAGACAATTCAAACAAAAAACGTGAAAGCATTTCGTAAGGATTGCGTCCTTCCTGTTCGTCTTACAAGTTGGACAAGTTAACTGTTCCTGAAAAAGAAAAAGAAACAATTTCAGGATGCAAAAATCTCAAAGTGACAACAAATACTCTTTGGCAGGTCGAAAAAAAATTAGACCAACTCTCAGTCTAACCACGCTACATTTACGTCGGTGTATATTTTAGGGCGGGCGTGGACGACAATCGTGCACGGAAAGTGTCATGCGCTTCACACCTAAAAGCAACAAGTTATTGAACGGCACTAAACCTGGCATGCATTGTGCTACGGACGCTTGTTAATGAGCAGAACAAAGACCACAGTGCACCTTTCAATAATAAGCTAATGAAAACTGACGAATAAAGTAACCAAGAAAATGATATTCCCGATAATATAATGAAAGCATTAAAATAGTCAACCGCGATACGTAGTAATAGATGCTCAATTAGAGACGACATACTTTATAATCTTGAATCTCAGCCAGAAGCACCTCGTCCGCATTGTGAGACTGCTCGATCTTCCGGAGTCTCTCGTACTTCCGTCGGAGAGTCACAAGTTCTTCCTAACAACAAAACAAAAGCTGCCGATGTGATGTGGGTGGATTAGAAACAAACGACGTTGAAAACAGATAACAGTGAATATGGAACGAAGCCTGCAGTTGGACAAAATAGATTCGTAATTCTGACCCACAGAAAACTGCCACACCTGCATGGAAATGGAGTTATTTTTTTATTGTTAGTCTCGTGATACTGCATTCTTTCGTGCTCCCAAGGTCGATTGGGAGAGAAAAACAAAGTATGATAGTGTGTCTTAAATTGATGGCTAACAGCAGGTCACGGTTAGCATTTCTGGTTAGCAAAGATAAAGCATGAAGCTCGAGAAAGGTAGTTCACACAGGTGATTCCATTTCAAACAACATAAAGAATCCCAAATTTCGATTAAAAGCTTTTCGGTTGTCCGACTGAGTACCAGTGAGGACTCCGGGCGGAGCTACATGTCACCAGATTGCGAATAAGGGAACGACCACCAGCGCGGGAAGCAGTCGTTCGGCTTCGGTTCGGTATGACGAACACACTATTCACTAACGTGCGCTTTTGTTTGTACCTCACATAATCAGTCACAAGAGAAAAAACCAGAAATAGTGAACGATTGCGTGTAAAACTATGCAGAAGTGGATAGACTTCGAATGAGAGAATGCCACTGGCTGTGACATCCGGCCATATTAGGTTTTCTTTCCACACAACAATATTCAAGCACACAAAGTGTTCCGACACGTTTCTGAATCGCATAGTACAGTAGGATTACTGCCGCGCATGCCAAACCGTTGATTGATCGCCGGATGTCACACCGACGCCACAGATGTCAATCCAGCCTTCCGTATACGTGAACACACTTTGTCCCATAAAAGACCATCAGGTAAGAAACAACTGCTGGAGTAAATGAATCTATCTAGTCCACCCAAATCCCCCCTGCGGGAACAATGTTCGTGTTTGGGCTGATTCAGTACTACTACAACATTTCACACTTCGAAGCTACAGAAAGCGTACCAGACATAGCATACTGTCATTAAGACGATCGAGAAAACATGCAACTGTACTCAGAAGCACATCGTCCGCAAATTCTACGTCAGGTAGTTTCCTATCTGAGTGAATACCATTGCTGTTATTCTCAGATTAAGACAGGGCTGCTTAAATGATCATCTCACTGACGAAGTTGAAAACAAATGGGAATGGGCGACAGCGACGAGCATCAATTACCGTGGTGAAATCGATTGAAAGGTCTCCGTAAGCACAAACTCAGCTTCTGTGGCTCCCATACAAAGATAGGAAAATTGAAATGAATTTCTCTGGTACACACCTGAGTGAAAGACAGCGCCCCAGTGCTTAATGATCAATCGCGTTGTTCGCTGCTTTCAGATTAAGAAATACAGACATCGTGGGCCTACGGAATTCCAGACTATGTTATGGGAATTGAAAAAGTAAATATGTGGTCCTGACCTGGACGGAACCCAATTTCACTCTCAGACACCTTCCACGAATATTTAGTAATCGGTGAGGGATAATGCTCGCGACCAACTTGAATGTAATGCTAGCCAAATCAATTCCTGTGGATTTTACATGCGAACCAATCAAACAAATGCACATACTCTTACATCATATACAAATTCTCACCTACCCAGCCACCAATTTCGACCCGGCCGAGTTTAATATGAACACTCAATTAAAACTTCAATCCGCCCTTTTCTGCGTCAGTTTTGCGTCTTAAAACGTCAAGCTTCCAAGTCCGATCGAACTAGTTTTAGTAGTGATTGTTATCTTCATTCTCGATGCATCCTCAAGATAGCCATACATGACATGTCAACATTAATCCATACAATAAAACAAGCTTAATTCCCTTGGACACTGGTAACAGAGATATGGTGAGTCATGAAGATGCCCCTTCCAACTCTGTCATTTGACTAGGACCCCATCTTATCCTTCACCGGATTTTCCCCACGTCTTTCTATGGGCTCCGAGGCTTCGGCTTCTCATTTTGCTGTGTTACTCACTGAGGTGGATGAGGCCACACAAGTGGACTGGATCCCAGTCGACAGCCGGCTATGAACAGTGAGACTTGGAGGTTCGTGCAGAGTAAATAACCGTCACCCTGATAGACGCAACTTGTTCGTTGTCTCAGCGTACGCGCTAAAAGGTTGCAGCCCAGATGCAGTCAAGAACACTTCCTTTCAAAAACTGTACAACCTCCTACGCAAAACACGGCGTGGTGATATCGTGATTTTGACAAGGGACACAAATACCAGAGGAAGTCGGCTATCCTGAAGTGAGGCGTATCCAGGAGGCTCCTTTGGTCTTGATTCCTGTCGTTCTGAAAACTGGAACAGCTGTTGGATTTGCGTTTAGACTATCAATTGTTTCTCGTTAGTAGGAGCTTCAGACGTTCCAATCGCCGGTACGCAACCTGGCGTCTGCCCTCTTCCAGTGAGCGGTGCAAACAAACGACCACCTTGGTGTTAGCTACAAAGGGCGGGGCTGTATACAAGGCTACCGGTCGCGCTGGAGCATACCCATCGATTCCGATCACGCGTTAGTGTGCACTAAGTTGTTCGTGTAGTTCGCATGATCTTAAGACGCATGGTGCAGAGTCCGTCAAATTGCGACACGTTGACTGACCCAACTTGCCCATCAACCTTTCAAAGCAAGATAGCTGGAAAACTAGGATTGCCCTCACCTTAAAAAATCAATGAGCACCGACTGTTTATCAAGAATGCCTTACATAATGTTGGCTTAGTTAGTTGTAGCCTGATCCGTCGAGCTGGATTTCTGTTGAGTCTTCGCGCCTACTTGATGCACCCTAGTTCATCTCGATTGGCAGCGAGTATAATGAAGCACGGCTCGTAACGAGACGCGAACTCAGTGCAAGATTATGTAGGGATCACGAGATATGGTGGTACCAACGATCTTTGGAGATGGAACGAAATACCGCTATGGGAATTCCGGCAAGTTGTTTCAGTACATCCGAGCCACGATGGGAAAGCATTAAGTGTGAGCGAAACGATCTGTGAAGCGGACGGTTCGCCTAAACACAACCTGCAGCACCATTTTGCACAATAGGCAGAGCACTTTCAGGCACAATTTAGTTGGCTTTCACTGTCAGTGCCTCCCTCAGCTATTCCGACAAGAGTCCGGTGGCCTGTTACAGTGGAACCACCAACTGAGGCGAAGATCCTCAAGGAAATCCCAGTCTCAGAACGTCATACAGCGCCAGGCACCGATGGGATTTCCTCAAGTTTAATTAAAGAGGTTTTGTTCTCGAAGGCCTGGTATTCAAAGAATATCCCTCTCCTCGTGGGTGAGGGGAGAGTGGAGCGTTCTTCTCATCTTCAACAAGGCCATGCACGGTGGCTATGCTAATCATAGGAGTAGAAGCCTAATCCCAACAGCGTCAAAACTGCTCCCGTTTGTCATTCTTCGCACATGAAGAGCAAGCTCGTGAGTAACAGGCCGGGTTTCGATGGATGCATCGATCAAATCTTCACCCTCTGGCGTGTTAGAAGACCGTCTTATCTTTTAAAGACCAAGGAACATTGAGTTCTTGGACACTCCCGCAACCTTTGATTTCACTGATAGGTGTGCAGTATGATGATAAATGGAGTACCGTCGTACCTCAGGTCGGGTTAGGGTTTATGGACAGCTTTGCCACCCTTCGTCGTCAACACTGAAATACGACAATGCTACCTTTACCCTCATTCCCTTTCAACTATGTCACGCAAAATGTTCTACAGAACGCTTTATCTGGTCTTTTAGACAGTGGAACAGAGCGTTTCACTTAGAGTATGCCGGTATCGTATGGCTGAGCAACGATGCACAGACAATTCAATCTGCCTTGAACCACTTGGCCATTGGGGTATCCCGATATGGTGTGTGCATTGGACTTTCAAAGCGCAAGGTACTTATTCAAAATTGACAGGAGCCTGATTACCGAGATATCCAAATACGATGTGCTTTGCGGATTCAAAGTACAACGTACTTATCTGAGGCTACGAGAATCATGTGCCTGCTTTTATTCATTGTGGTGAGAATTTGGAGTTAGTCAGTAGTTATAAGTACCTCAGGTGTCTGATTACAACTGGAAAAGTATTAGAAAAGAGGTCGCATCACAAAGCGTAAAAGTCCAATCGCCTTCTGTGAACTTGCGACACTTGTGGCGCTGCGACGACATTCAGAATCACCTCAAAGGAAGGGTGTACAATCCCACAGTTCGTAGTAATCTTTACGGTTGCGAGACCCGGCCTATCCGCGTTGTGGACGCCCAGCGACTATCCGTTTTCGATCACCGATGTCTCCGAAGCATTGCCCCTGTCCGGTGGGAACACCGGGTGGGGATTGACGAGGATCGCTGTCGTGTGTTCAGTGTAGACAGCCCTCCTCTAACTGGTTTAATCATTGTCTTTGCTATGGGTGGCTTGTACACCTACTGCGCATAACTGACCATCGTATACCTTTTCGTGCTTTTTTGCACGTGCTGGACAAGGCTGAAAGAAGTGACGTGGCGGTCAAGTATGAACAAGTTAGCTTCGGCTTTGATCTTGGCTGGTATTCCCTGGCTTCTTGGTCGGGATCCTAGAGATGTCGTTGGTTGGAGACGCTGAGAGATATCTTTCCGAACCGAAGCGAATGATATCTGCATAACGCATTCTCCAATAATTCGAAAGCAACCAAAAAATCAGTGTGGACGATGAGAACACAAAAAAACAGTTCGGTTGCTATGGATTATTATTTTCCTCTTTTGTTTGTTTATCATATGTGGAGTACCATTTATTTGTTTTTACGCTGGCACAATATTAGAGTCCAGAGGGGTTCCAAATTCATAATGCAGCGCGTGACTAGACTGTAACAAGCTGTCTGATCCGATCCACCTATGACCTTTCTGAAAGCCATTAGCGGAAACGATCCAGTCGACCCACAAATGAAAACAACAACCAATGGTGATTGGGAATTAAGAATGGTTTATCCAGCTATGGTCTCATCAAGTGCGTCGTGATACGTTGGCTTTCAGTTGAATCTTTGAGCCTTCTTGACGCATTTCAGTTTATTCTGACAAATAAGGACCATAATGAAACACTGGACAAAACGAGACGTTAAATCAATGGATAGTTACTTGGAGATTGAGATCCGGTGATCTCATCGCATTTCTCCGACTTATTAACTCATAATGGAACTGACAATTTTTACATATATATTCTTTATCAGTCCTACGGTACTAAGTTGAGCAAGTCTGGAAGAAGTAACACAAAATCGAATACAGAATTTAGCTTCGACTTCGGAAGTCGTTAAGGAATTCCGACAAAGCAAAGATAATTGAGAATATCGGAATAAATATAGTGAAGAAAACCATTTGTCTGTTATTAGTTTGCATTCACATCGAGTTTCCGCAAAGTTTGTTCCGATTCCGTTGCGTTTTATCCATACCTGATTTTGATGCTGTTGGTAATCGTGTGCTTGTTTTAATTGTCAAAAGGAAGTGATTATGATTTCCTATTAAAGGTACTACCATTCGATCAACATTATTAGAGCACACAAAAGTTGGTTGTAGAACCAGATGAAGCAAGAGGACTGTATACCTGGAGGCGTTGATGACGAAATGACACACGTTCGAAAGCGGACGCCTTTTCCTGGACAGAAATTTGAGCTTCCTTAAGTTGACTCTGGTATTTTTGCACTGTCACTCTGAGATCTTCCGCAACCTGTTGACTTTCAATTGCCTTCCGCTTATATGCTTCCTGAGCCTGCTGCCTAGCGCTGGCCTCCTTCTCAAGTGTATCCAGATTGGCGAGCAGCAAATGTTCCTGCGTGAGCAGCACAAAAGAGTACAGACAACGCCGGTTAAGTGCATCGAAAAGAGAACACAACAGGCAAAAATGAATCTGCACCAGTGCCAAACTTTATTTGGAATGTCCTAGAAAAAAAAAGAACAGTATTTCTTGACTTGTGATTGGTTACCAACTAGATTTATTCGTGAGCAATCGTGGCAAATCGGTATAGAGCATGTGAAACCAAGATTTTCTTCGACAGGCAAGCAACTTTCGAATTCTAAAGACGAGAAAATTTTTATCTTATATTTCAGAAACAATGAAAATGTAGTGTTTCTCTATCAAGCTTATGCAACCGTGAAAGTAGGGCAGTTCGATTTGCACAAAACGTTAAATTTTTCCTCCACAGCAAACGGACAATCAAAGGTAATATAACATTTGGGCACAATCAGGCACAATGGTTATTCAGAAAAATCCTTTGACTTACAGTCGACAGAAACAACAATGAGATCCATGAGGCATCACCAAAAAGTACGATATACTTGCCGTTGGGCCAGAGACCTAGCTCAGCTAAGAAAAAGGCAATCAGCCAATCGTCGCACGACTACTATGGATAACTGAACCTAATCAGCCGCCATGCTCTGTAACTAAGAGGGCACATTGATTGGCAGAGCAAACCAAAAGCAGTGCTATCCGATCTCAGAACATAGAGCCAAGAAGCTGGCTAAGCCGATGTCGCCGAGTGCGATTCACCTGATGGCAATCAAACCCAACTTACCTTTTTTATTTTTTGAACCTTTTTTATTGCACATGCGCTGTTTACAGTAAAACAGGCAAACCCTCACTCGTTGTTACGTAATCGTTATCGAAATTTGCTATTATTAGACACACGTGCAGATTAAACAACCAAGCCATTTAAACGAGGTCTCTATTAGCTATGAGGATAAACTTAATTCTATTTTGTATGAAATTATCCGCTGTGATTGCTAGCACCATACCGCGACAGACAGTCAGAGAAAGCAGACAAAATGTTTAGTCCCCAAAACCTGTTTTCCCTAGGTACTGACCATTTAGATAAAAGCTACCCAATGCCCCTAACCAAATAAATGAGATGCGATAATTCTGATGAAATTATGTATTTGATAACTTGGTTCAGTTCGGTTGAAACAACCGTCAACCATGAACCCACGTGCCTTGGATTTGACTGCTACCTCGCACCATCGAATAATAGTGAGAGCGACAAAAGATATTATTAAGAAGTGGAAACATTTCGAACAAAAGAACTCCACTGACTTCGAAATTCGGCCTATTCACCCAAAATCCTCCAGACACCGCGCTGATAGAAATCGCAGATTACAACCCAATAACCGAATTCGATCCACTCGAGACGGCCCATTCGCTAGTCTTCACATCCTAACAACCACAAAAAACTTCATTTGTTTGCTCTGCTTTCCTTCATCGTTTTCTTTACTTTGATTCTATCAATCCCAGTCTCCCAGCGGTGTACCATGTTTGGTTTGGCATATGGCCTGAAATATCTACTAAATAAATAGTATCTTTTTGCTTCGTCATGGAATGATCGCTCTGACCCGTCTCCCAGTGATTTTTTTGACTTGAAAAACAGTGCATATTGTGGAAGCCGATCAGTGCCTATGCTTAACATATACAGCAGCTATTTTACCATACTCAAATTCAGTATGTGCTTAGTGGACTGAGTTCTACGACCCAATAGCTTGAGTCTCACCTGGGCACTGTTAATAAAATTCTCCCGACATACTCTAACAGGACTACGATAAAAAACGGTGCTCAAACACCGACAGCCTTCTGACATCTTGCCCTAAATTACCATGCATCAAAACTGCATTGTAGAACCGATCGAATTCCTACAATGCGGGTAGACGCGACCTATGACGAGTAAGCGGATCTTCCACTGATGCTACCAATGTCTTCAGTTGGTAAATGTCTATCCAACCTTTTGCATACGCTAAGAGACCACCCAATGTACGACCATCTACTGAGATACAACTGCCCAAACGGCAAAAACTATCTACTCCGTCCGGGTCTTGCTTTGTGAGATTACGCTTAGTGATAATGCAATCCTGCAACGGCATCTCACACTAAGACAGTGCCAAACGCATCCCGAACACAACGGAATTGTCGGTCAAGCGGTCGAGAAAACTACATTTAACCTGGGTCTTTACTTGGAAGCGGAATATCAACAAACTCCAAATTGGGCAATTTACTGTCTGAGCGAATGTCGATGTTACTAGTTTCACATGATGATAGAACGATTTCTACAATCATTACAATTACAAAGTTACGAAAAAGTGACAAGGAACTACCCGAACTGCGGAGAAAGGTCGAAACAGGCATGAAGTCCGTTTCAGTCATTCTAATGCAAAGTTTGGAAAATTGAAATGATTTTTTCTGGCACACCGTTCAACGAAAAACAGTGCCCCCGAATGGCATGATAGACCATTAAGAAAGACAAACCAAGGGTCGGGAATACGTGTCTGGGCTGGAACCTGTGAGTACGCACGCGACGCGAGTCAGTCGTTTGTCGTTAATACATGCATAACCGACCCATAAGGATCTTGTGAACAAAGTGGTCTCTATACCAACATGACCGTGAGCACTAGAAATGAGATCGGGCACGCGAAGAGTGGTACGATGTTGCAGTCATCACAGAAGCAAGTGTCGGTGACGCGACACACTTTTTATAAAAGTGTCAGGCGGTCAGCATCATTTAGCGCTAAATAAAAGGTACAACCCAGGTCACGGGGCTTTTTAACATTCGCAAGATCAATGCTCATTTTGGTTACCTCCCAAAGCGTCCTTCTTAAGCGGCCGACGATGGACCAAACGAAACTGACAAAACCGGAAACACGCCGAACTCGATCATTCACCATGCACTTCTACCTGACTACAGTTGTGAATCTAGTGGCCATAGAAGATTTACAAACTTCTGTAACGTATCCTTCCGATGAACAGCATTGAACTGTTTGCTCAGCTGAATCGAAGGCGGATTTCAATTTGAAGAAAACTACGGTGGTCGAGTCACGTATGTGTGGCGCATTTCAAATAGCTGGAGAAAGGTGAAAATCTTGTTGACACAATACAGACCAAGGCGAAATATGATTTACTGTTCGCCCATCTCTCTCGCGCATAAGTATCACAGGGCGCAGCACTTTCGAAGTTGAAACCTTGGTGACTATCGGAGTTGAACTAATATCACGATGAACACCACAATCATTGCGTTACGATAAAGGAATATGTTTCACGTTCCAAATGTCCAATTTATCCGCTTAGGTTTTGGTAGCCCGCAAAGCTGTAGATCTTGTAGTATCTGACTCAACCTCTAACAGCTCGAGGATTGGAGTTCTTGCCACATTGCATACGGAGACTCATGAAAAAGATTCAGTGTTTTTTATGGACGTTGGATCCAAGGCCTCAGGCGAAACCTGCTGCCAAATGCATCAACGGTTTGAATTGATCTCATTGCTCATCAGCCTTGCCGTTCGTCGGAGTTCTTGGCTAATCTCAGTTTCTGCTCCCAACTGATCAGGCCGACTTATATTACTAAGTGGGTTAGAGTTGATGGACAGTGAGGGGCAACGAAGATTACGACACACCTAATGTATCGCCTAACGCTACGACTGGATCAGTAAGATCCAGTTTTGAACGGGACTGTGGCAACGGCAGCCAACTGCGATATGACTGATTTAATTCAGAGTACCTGTCATTGTGGGACTCAAACTATGGGAAATTCTTACTACGTAGGAATACCGGAGTTCACAAACCCAAAGAAACTTATCTCCGTTACCCGTAGAGTAAGCTACAATCCTCGACTACACAAGTTTCTGATGCACTAAATTTCCCACCACCAAACACCACAATGTCGGAGCCTCTGCGTAATGAAGCTCGTCTTGCTGCTTGCCAGCGCAACCACCTGATGCAGCATATGACGAGATGACAAACAAGCTGCGGCTAACACATCTATCTTTTCAAACGCCATAGGACCCTTGCAGTCTTGCTGTGCACAGACGAATATGAAGCGGAATCAAAGCTGAAAACCGCTCCTGCCTTGTCATCCAAAACTACTTCCAAGCAATGGTGACTCTCAATCAGATTGGAAGTGTCTTGATGAGGAACCAGGTGCGGTTAGCTGAATTACTCCAGGAAGTGTGATAAATATCGCCCGGTATCGAGGTGTCATCTCATCTCACGTACTCGATAAGATATGGTAAATCGATAATCAAAGTTCACGTATCTAATTATAAACCAAAAATGTTAAATGTCACAAGAAAGAAAGCAGGATAAAATGAATAAGAACTAAGACAAAAAGGAAGTACGATTAGTGATTGACAAGAGCGCCCCGGTTAACGTGAATACAGAACTTCCGCTGAGAGTATGCCAATGCAGATGTAAACGGTTGTCATCAAAACGGAGCAGGTAAGCCAAACTGAACTGCAGAAATTCATACGTGCATGATTACCGGGACAGAAAGGAAAATACGGCGATCGCTTGATCAAGGCCTGGTAGCCGAAACAACCCGGGCTGTTAAACGGTAGAGAAACTAACAAAACTGAAGTACCTTGCATAAATTTCTTCACTCTTCTTCGAAGAAGGCAAATACGAAAAAGAGTAAATCATGTCACGAACATCTTTAAGTGAACTTACTTTGTCTTCCTGTTTCGAGAAAGCGCGGTTCAGAGCTTCGTATCTAGCTTTGAGTAAACGGATTTGCTCCTCCAAAAGTTGTTTGTCTTCCTTAAGCAGACGAGCGACTTGGTTCGTATTCAGACGTTCCGTCATGAGTTTAAGTTTGGCTTCCTCATTTTCCTGAAGATTGCGAACTAGACGAACATTCTGCTCTTGGACGTCCTCGAACGCCTGCCCGGTAACCTGCGTTGACGACAGAAAATAGTTGACTTCAAGAAATCAAAACAATTTTTAGTGAAAAGCCGGACTAAAGTGGTTTCAAACTCAGGCTTTAATCAGGAGAGAATCGATAAAGGAGAATCAAAAATAAGCCGTAAAAACATAAAAATGAAAGTTTTGCACAATCCACGACCAAGGGAATCACTGAAGACTTAAGTGCAGTTAACCGCGTAGGTCATACGGTCTATTGAGATCGAAACGCTTACAAGTCAAAGCTGATGTTAAAAACGCCAGTGGTTGAAAAGTCACGGAATTATCCAAAATAAACTCAAACAATTTCCGTGAGTTCAGACTAAACGTAAACCATGCTGTCCTTTGGCACGCAACGGTTCAGACGCACACCTAATAGCTGCTAAGGAAAATCGTCAATTGCTCATTGCGACTTAACAGCTCTGTCATCAGATTTTTGTTTCAAATTCTCAGCTTTCATCTCACTCGCTTATCTTGTATAAAAGTGACAATTTCTAAACCAGCAACCGCAATGCAAGACAATAATGAATTTTGTTGGTCAGAAACGACCTAGGAACGCATTGTCGAGACGAACTGCAAGTGGGAACGACTTCGGGAAAGCAAATATCTATCGTCCACGGAGAAGCAAACTGTCAGAGAACTTTTCCATCGTGAAAACAATCCTTTACCTTACGCCCATAATTAACAAAATACCAATGAACATCATCTTTCAGGAAGGGGACCGCGGCCAACAGGGGGTTGCCAAGTGGGGAACTTGATCAGTAGTGAGAGGACTCGAAACTACCACCTGCACGTTCAAACAACACAACCTTATCTGCTTGGCCACTGCCGGTCAACTCGAGTTCTTGAGAAAAAAGTCAACTAAGTTCAACATAGCCAGCCAGCCGGGGATAAGCTTAAACAGTCTTTGACTGTTACCTGCTCGTCGGAGTTCTTAGTTCCTCGGATAGTTCTTGCCCATAGCTGTTGCGAACAGCCAAATCATACAGACGTTCGATGGCCAATCGGGTTTGTGGCCTGCGTCGATGGTCGTTGAGCTGAAGCAAAAATCGCATTAGAACTAACGCACGGTCCGACTCGACGTACATGTTTCAGGTTCAGTACAATCTACAGTAGTGGACAGATCCGCGCCAACAGTAGCTTACTGCGATATGGTCGATCTGACTCAGAACACCTGTCGAGTTAGAACGCCATGTCGCCGTGCGACGCGAACTGTGTCGAAAATTCGTACTAGCTAGGAATAAGTTGTCGTCCGCATAGAATCTGAGGAGTCCTTCTCCGTTATCTGTTCGCTGAGCAGGCAAGGCACATCGTCCACCTCGAATCCTGAATTCGTGTGTCACTCACGCAGCAGACATTAATCAAAAGTGACTCTACTGTCAGAGCCAAACACGCCTGTTGGCCAGCCTGCATTAAAGTGCGCACATTGAACGAACCGAGATTCAGAGGCTGACAAGGATTGAAAAGATGAGCCAGCAGACTGAAAACCACCTACCACACTATTTGACATTGAACCGTTGCGAGTATCGTGCGTGTCATCAGTGGAGACACCACGGGTAGGCAGAAGGGGCATACAGATTGGGTTGGAGACGGAAGAGACAGGTTGAATAAAAGAGAGAACCGTGAGCAGTAGCATACTTATCACTACCCACCCCACTTGCGCTCGATGCGATGGGCAGCGCGGTCCTGATTATCCTGCGCGACGACCGATGCAGTATGGAATTATTTGTAGGCGTGTAATTCATGCGGATTCATGGACGGGTACTGCTAGGGAGTCCAGCCGCTACGTAGAAGAACGATTAGGGTTCGCAACCAAAGCCTTTAGTTCTGACAAGAACCTGACCGCAAGGCAACCGGGGATAGCTGAGTGGAAAGCCCATCTACTTGGATCAATCATTCTCTCACTCATTTTTCCGACTGAGCTGTTAACTCAGAGCAACCCCGACTTGGAGGACCAGGAGACTACTTCGTCAGGCCCCTACCCATTGACCTTCCAGCTATGATTGGATCTTCGGCTTGAGATAAGCCATCCCGTCTAGCTCGTTGAATCATGGTAGCACGCAAGCCGTCACAGGTGCAGTCTCGTTGTGACGGCTGTGATTATCTGTTCATCCATGTCCTAAATATCTCAACGCTATTTAAGATGCACGGGCGCCGGGACTGACATTTGCGACTTAGACACTAAACTCATGATATTAGATGCGTTTTAGGATGGAAAAGCACCTGCGAACAATAGATCCAGTAGCTCTGTTGATTATTCACAAACGTTTAAACAAGGTGGATGGTTTGTAACGTAGACTATAATTAGTAGACGTTGGTATTTTTTCTGACACGTTGAATAAATCAGTTGGTTCTTTGAGGAAATCAAATATTGGGAAGTTCAATCACAGAACGGCGGTAACCATCGATCAAAATTATTGGGCGGTAACATAGAAATCACGTGAAGTTTTGTTTAGAGAAAGATGACATCCGGAAACGCTATCCCCAAATAAGACGAGAAAATTATTAAACGAAGGAGCGAAAAAATAAATCTCAAGAGTTTGAAGAGTTCAACAGTTGGCCACAGAACTATGAATTGTTCCGTCGTCTAGAAACCTCCAGTTACTGCTTTGCAATCTTGATCACAGCTGACATGACAATCACACTAGGTTACCAAGTCGCATGACTAGGTTGAACAATCCACACATGATGCGTCCATCTGGGGTATAGGTTGCCGAGATGGACTAGAAACAGCCAAAGGTTACTAAACTACCACCAGGGCCTACAGAACGACGGGAAAAAGTGGGCCTCGTGAACAACAAATAAGTAGGCGAAGTAGTTCCAAGATCATATATTCCTCGCTTTGCTGCTTAAACTCTGAAACGATTTGTCGAACATTGAAGACAGTGACTAAGGATCGAAAGTAGGACTGGCCGCCGTGTCGTGTCGTGTCCGAATCAAATTTTGTGCGAGACCTCGTATTAATTTGCATTCACGCGAACTGTCCAACGGTCTAACAAGCTACATAAATGATCCCATCAAGATCTAAACGATGAAAGTAGACGAATCCAGACGTCAATGCTTCAATGAATGTTCGGTTCAAATGTCCGTCGACAACAAAAAGTCAAAAATGCATGTAAACCTCGAAAGAGAATCCATCTGATAAACTGAGAATAACCAAATTGAATTTTTTTTAATCTGAAAGCTTATTCTAGATATTTCTGAAACAGTTAAATGCTATTTCAAACTCAATTAAATGATGACGAACGAAAAGTTTGAATCACACGCTGTAAAAGTGAGATTTCGTAAGAAATAAACTGAAACTTCTAATGTTAGCACGTGAAATTCAGACTCAAAGTAAGTGAACCGAGAAACTAGCTGACGAACCTCCAAGTCTTTTAATAGCACCTCTTCTTTCTGTTCGGCTGCAAGCAGTCGATTTTGTATCTTCTCCAGCTGAGCGTCCAGAGACTGTTTACGGCGGCGTGTCATCTGCAGCTCCAACTGCAGCTCAGTAATTCGACAATTATAACCCGGTTGTGCTAATTTCGAGCTCCCAGCGAGTGTTGTTGAGCCCGTTTGAGAAGTCTGTTGATTCCTATCATCGGGGGATGCTTTTTGGAACGTTAAAGGAGAAACCACCGCACTCGACAAAGTGAGCGGTGGAGTTCGTTCGACGGGAGAAGCTTTTATAGCCCCTGTCATCGGTGAAGCCAACGAAGAACGTTTTGGTTGTTGATGCTGCAACTGTTGCTGAAGGCGAGTGTTTTGTTGTTGAACATCGAGGAGAGTTGAGTGAAGTCGTTCCAACTCCACACGTGCCACCGTCAACTCAGATCGCAGTTTGGCTTCGCACTGCAGCAGTGCTGCTTTATCGCGCTGATCTTTGGGAATAACTTTGTACATATTCAACAGCACAGACATTTCTTTTTGAGATTCTTGAGAGCGTCTGGAAGATTTGAATAAAACAGTCAACTTGAAGTGCACGTATGGCGCAATTAAAGAATGAATGAAATATTGTTACTGACTTACTTAAGCTGCTCTTTTAGATCTCTGATCATTTCTTCAGAAGAAGAAGAAGCTGGAGTGGTTGGTTGGGGAGAAACAGATGTAAGTTGTTCCTGAAAGGCAAAGACAATAATACGTATGGTACGCCTTGCATGTGATGCCAAAACGGGAACTTTAGGCGAATACGCAACTAAGACGAATGAAACACGTGTTTGGTATCAAGATTGAGATTATATGAAGCACAAGGGATTTGATTAAAATCTGAGCGACTAAATACGTCTGTACTTATGGGCAACTACACAAGTAATATTAACTGAAAAATGGGTCAGTAGTTATAGTTTTTTGCGGAGACAATTCTATCCCGATCGATTATCAGATCGGCTGAAATTCACAGCTTTTCAATGTGTCACGTAACGAATGGCGAACTATGGTGGGTAACCGATGATGTGAAGGAATACAAGAGCTGACATCTTGTAGACTTTGAAATCCATACCAAAAGGCGCTGCTATTCTTTCATCTGTCGCATTTTTATTTTATCATGGGTCCAGTGACACTACATTAGCAATGCAACTTCGTCCTCGATCCACACGATATATGCCATGTGCCACCATGTGCACGACAAATTCTTGGCAAATTTCACTAAAATCAATAGTTGCCGATAACTCAGAAATGCAACAAAAGTTTAGAAATACATTATTAATGGTAGACTTAATTACCATTTTTCCAGTTGGTTTACATGGACCAGCAATGGTAGCGGATGAGCCGCACGCAGCACATGTTGTTAGCTTCATCTCAGATGTTGAAGATTCCTCAGGCTTCATTACAGAAGCGGAAAACGTCTCAGCAGGAGACTCAATTGGAGGGGCTGTACCAGATTCCGCTCCGCTTGACTGAGCCTGAAAACGGACAATGCATGCTGTTATTCAGGAATGAGTGTTTGAGCAAATCGAATATCCAAGAAACAGTGAGATCCCACAGTTAGGAACACGTGAATCATTTTTACTCGAGATAGCCGTATTTCGTAATGTAGCACTTGTTGGAATGCCCTAGAGTTATTGAAAGACTGAAAATCATATGAATCAATCCCACCACTGATAAGTTACTGAAAAAATCACCGATGAAGGAGATCACTTGCCTCACACCTCGACTCCGGTGGATTTGAAGCATTTGAATCCGTGTTTTGTTCCCTCTAAATGATAGATTGTTCACAATGGTTACTATGGCGAAGTCATGGCAAAGGATGATAAAATAACATTCTCATGCCGACGATATTTACCAAGGATTTCTCACTTGCAGCGATGACCGCAGCAGTTGCTTCGGACAAAGCGGTGCGAACTTCTGCCAATTCATCTTCGGTGGCTTTCAGATCATTTTTTATCTGCATGAAAAGATTTTAGGAAAAGAGACCAATTGTAAATAAACCCTTGAATCGAAACACAGTAATGCTCTTATTTCCAAATGGGTATGAAATAAAAAGCAAATTATGTACTATCAGGATTTCTCTACGACCAAAAGAAGCGATTGGATGATTTTAAGTGCTCCTTGAACGCCTCGCCCAATTTCCGTCCATAGGACAAATGGTTTTACACTTACAATTTTGAGGCATATAAAAGACGAAAAACTGAACAAACACAGGACTTCAAGTAATTGGCATTTTGAAAAGGTGACAGTTAGCCCGATGACCCATTATATGTCATTTATTACTCCGTAGGATGTCTTATGCATTCGACAGAATGGTGTTTTAAATACAAGAGGGCAATATTTCAACACCCATGGGAGATAAACGATGTCCGGAAGACCGCAAAAAAATCCGACAAATTCCCTCTCTGATTAAAGCGCTCTGTCAGTAAGCCTTGAGAAAAGCAGGTTATAGATGGGGTGCGTGGATTTGGAACTTAATTTTATTATTGAATGTTTTATTAGGCAGTTTTAGTTTACAGCCTATTCGTGAACACAAACGAGGTGCCGTACATCTATTTCAGTAGTGTCTGTCGGTCGAAAATCAAAGTGACCGGAAGCCCGGGGAGAACGGTGAAATGGAACAACTCGGCTACTTTGCCACATGTGCTGGTTGGTAGCTGACTATTAACATTTATTGAACGTCCGTACGGTATTTCCGTGGCATTTAACGGTAGGTCAAGAATTTTCGCTGGATTATGAACTACTTCGTTTTTGTTTCTCGAAAGTAAAACTGTGCTCATTGAAAGTTTGAGTAAAAGACAAAAATTGACCTACTAGCATGACATGTTACGGTGCTAGATAATGAACACGTGGAGCAAATGTTTCGGGTGCATTCAGCAATCAGCAAGGTGGCAAAATTTCGGCAGTATAATAATTCACAGCGCACAGCACAACGAATATTCGAATGCGAAATTGCTTGATGAGATAGCCGTGACAACCGAAGTACACCAAACAACATCAGATTCTGGCTCGTTTATCAGTTTAAATGCAAATAAATTTGTGATTTCCTTCAAAGCCCGTTTTGATGGAACTTCCCAAGCTGTGTATAGCGCATAAAATAGATTAACAATGAGAAAGCAATAGAGGTTATTATGGAAAGTGTAATTCCAGTAGTAGCGTGTTCGAACAGATAACGAAATTGCCTACCTAATATGTTATACTGTCGGCACCATTGACGTGCCTGAAGTCAATATCAAACATAAACCGACAAGTGATACCATACGACAGAGAGGAAGGAAAGGGAAAACCTACCATTTCCAAATCTTGATTTTTTTCCTTGCATTTCCTCCGATAACGAGCCACTTCGGCTTTCAACTGTTTGTTCTGTGTTTGTAGTGTGGAAATCAGACTGCGCATTTCGCTGTTGATCGGACCCGCTTGTTCGTTGTGGGCAACAGCTTGTTTAAGGTCTAGTTCCATTGTCTCGTGTCTCCGGCGAAGTTGTGAATACTGACTTTCGATTAATAACATCTCTTGGCGCATTTGATTTTGAATCGCTGTTTCGTTAGCCTGTGGATAAGACAAACACGGATGCCGACAAATCGAACGAGGCATGCAGCGTACGTAGTCCGATAGTTCAGTAACTGAATTCGCTCGATACTTGACGAAGTTTCGCGGTGTTCATTTAAAAACACTGAACAAATAACACGTGAAACAAGTGAACAAATAAATAGTACAAGCGCTATTGCTAACAAATGAGTTTGGTAAAGAAAAAACAGATTAACGAAAACCCACCTCCATTTCTTCAATGTGTTTCAAATGACTGTGTCGATTATTTGTCAGCATTGTTCGAGCATCCTCTAGTTGATTACGTAACTGGACAGTTTCGTTATAAAGAATGTTGAACTGTGCTTTCATAGACATGTACTGCGGCGATTCCAAAATTTGACTTTCTGAAACTTGTTTTAGCTAAAAACCGGATAAAAGTGAATTAGGCAGATCGAATGTCAACATGAATCACCTGGGTAAACGTCATTAGAGATGGAAGATTTAACTGCGAAATGATTATCCACAAAAAGCTCAGGTAATATCGTTAACAGTTGGAGATCGCAAACGAAAATATCTCGGTTCAAATACAAAGAAAAATCAGTAAGAGGATAAAACATTTCGTATTCGTGGGTTGTGAGCAGATGGAATTCGATCTTTCATCCGAGCCCGAAGATCGCAATCAAATTCGTTGACCAGGACCAAGATAATGAAAAGAACCCAGCAGATACAACTACCACTGGGCAGGCTAAAGCACAATGAGACTCTCCAGACTATTTTACTTAAAGTAGACTAAAAGTGTATCACGTCTTAATGTAGAAACCGGAAGGCAAAATTTGACCGCCACGTAACAGCGTGGATTGCAATCAGATGACATCGTAGCAACAGTAGTTCAAACAAGAACGGTAGGCAGGGATAACGGAAATGCAGGTGAAAAAGAACAAAGTAAACAAACCTGCATATTGAGTGCGGCGCACTCGCCTACTTTGTCTTCCAATTTACGCTGTACTCGTTCCAGTTCAGAAAGTCGGTTCGCCGCCAGTTCACGGAATTCTTCTA
The DNA here is from genome assembly GCA_008360955.1 of Fasciolopsis buskii. Classification (NCBI taxonomy): domain Eukaryota; kingdom Metazoa; phylum Platyhelminthes; class Trematoda; order Plagiorchiida; family Fasciolidae; genus Fasciolopsis; species Fasciolopsis buskii. The sequence continues at coordinate 90,546 of LUCM01004652.1, read as the reverse complement.
ATTCACAAGCCAGATCGTTGTACTTGCTGCGATTTACGCTACCTCCAGAGGAACCGGTGGCTGTGGGATCATCCGAATCTAAGGAAAACCGAGAATATATTGATTGGGCTGGGAAGTAAGCTAGTTGCATATAATAGACAAGCAAAATCAACCAACCCGTGGATGTTTCACAACCGCTTCGAGACAATTCAGAACTGCTTCAAAACTGGTTCGAATAGGGATCGGGCAGGATTACGGAAACTTCGTCGACAAATTTTAGGTGCAATGTACTTCACATTCGTGTATTTCACGCTCGTATAACAGCAAAACGAATGCTTCGTCCCATAACAGTAGGTATTAGAGACACTAATAATTATTTAAGTACCTAATGGAATAGTAAATGACATCCACGATTATGGCTTAGAAATGTGTTAAATCGCACGTCCAAGTTTGCGAACCATCATGCGCAAATGATTCAGCTGAAAGAACAGTTCAGCGTGGGCGTCAAATCTGTTCCTAAAATGTATTTGTGAACATTATTGAATTAATCAATCAGCAAACCGACCTACCTTGGTAAAATCAACGCAACTGATTATTTTTGTTGATATTTTTTTAGAAAAAATAACCCAAGACAGTATTAATTGGAGTATTATCTATTTCGCTGGTGCTTACCACATCTGACTTGCTGGGGTCTTACATCGTCCCACGCTATTCAAAATCTCATGGACCACGGTTTCCTACCGCACCCTCCAGTCTGGTACACTGAGGTGTGTCGTATTTAGCGTGTCCACGGGCAAAACACTTGAAAAAGGGGACAGAATTCTGACCGCAGTGAGTTCAGATATTCGGACTTTAGTTCCATTCATCGAAAGCATTGACCGATTACATATTCATGTACCACTATGATGATTTGATTTGCTAAAGTTTTGACGTAAAAGTTTCGTATCTATTAACGAAAACAATCTTGTAGGAATTATGCATTTCACTACGACGAAAATGTTGAGGATTAAACTGAATCGAAAGTTGGGCCGAGCAAAGTGTAGCTAATTAAATGTGCGCCAACTGCTCATATTGGAACACAAAATATGGACTTGGTAATGTAAGGAAATGAGAAAAAATTAAAATAAACCCATTGGCATAAACCTTACATCAAATTTATTCGGAATTTGAGCTCAAAAACAATCTAGAAACAATGCCCTCTAATCCGTAAGAAACTCACTAGATGAATCTGTCCCCTTGTAAGCCGTTAGTTCAAGTTCCAACTGCTTGTTCATTTGTTGCGCGTCATAAAGGCGATGATCCAATCGGGTAACCTGATTCATCGCCTGTGATAATTTGTAATCCAAATCCTCGTACTTGGCTTGCCATTCGGCCGCGGATTCTGAGTGTGTTTGCGAAAGGTCTTGTAACTCACGGAGCTGAGTGAAAAAAAACAGAAACAGCAAGTAGATATCAAACAAAGAGGGAGGAGAAATTTCAACTTAGGGTTTCCGCTGTTACATGAAACTGAGTCGGAAGAAAAAGTAAATTTGGGAAACTTAATAGCGGACAAAAGCAGCCGTAGATCCCATGACATGCGTCGCGGATAAGAAAATCGACACCAGTCACTCGCTACTAAAAACAGTTCTTGTTTGGGAAATAAAAGTCCGCGACGCTTCATGATGGTCTTTCTCTCAGTTGTATGGCATTATTTCTTTGCGGAGTGCAGGTCAACAAAACAGAAATTACACATTATTGCTGATTTAACAGCTTCAGTTCAAGCTCCTGGTTACAAAATCGATCAAGGAGGATGAAAATGAAATGCAGATCGATTGGTTGTCTTGGATCGTTGTACGATATGGTCGAACTTATGCAGATGGAGACGTTGAAGAAGATAAAGGTAATCGGTATCAAGATAGCTGCCCCAATTTGCTGCGTAAATAGTTAGTCCGATAGATTCTGAGGGCTCGACTTGTGCACCAGAGACCAAAAACTTCTAAACTTCTGACCAGCGCCGATCAAAAGGATTAAAAGTCTAGCACCTTAAAGGTCAAAACTCCGAATCTCAGATGCTCCGAACATGCTAATGATAGAGGACACTTCAAAACCACCTTCGGTTTACAAACTGTGACTTAGCGCTAATTTATGTTGTTCTTTATCACTAAGTTTCAGCGCCATGGTTGCCGGTCATCTGGTATCGCAATGGGGACCGCTTAATTTGTCTTACAGGGTACAGTCGGCTCCCGACCGGAACCTGCTGATTTGTGCAATCTACTGTCGCATGAGCATGGTTGGCGGTAGGTGTTTCAGGCCCGAATTGGCTACTCTCCACAAACGCTATTTGAAATGCCCTCAAATGGCCTACGTCTTAAATAGCTCCTGCTAACGAAGTCCTACGCATTGCCTTCTCGTGACAGGTGTTCTCACTAAAGCGCTAGGATGAAGGCGAATACCGGGAGCACTCCATCGGATTGGCTGATCCTAGGTGATCAATCTAGGGGAGAGGGCTAACCTCTGATTGCCAATCAACCATCGGCATACGAAGCATATGGCTGCCGTGTACTCACCGGCATCTGTGGCAAAAGTGTGCTGGACACCCAAGATGTCTAGTCCATCTGAAGTGCTTGTGAACGGAGCAATCAGTCACCGGTCCCAGTGGGATACGTGACCCTCAGATTGTCTCACTGCCTTGCCGGTTAGATTGGTCGGTGAAATACTTGGGGTAGGGTCTCGTAAGTCAACCTTATACTTCGGTTTGCGTAACCAGGTAGTACCAAAGTCACAGAAGAATCACGAATTTCGATGGTTAGCTGATGACGTGGGTAGGAGAATGGAAGAATTATCAAGAGTGGCGGACATCACAGTTTTTTTTCTTTTCTCGCTTTCTCTTGCTCATTGTTTCTGTCCTTCCTCATGACTCTGATAGTGCATGATCTGTAAACAGATCCGTGAAAATATACACCCATTACTTTTACAGAGCCACGCCAATGCCAGCAAGACCAAAAGCCACTGTCTCGAAGTGCGGTAAAAGACGCAGCTGAAAGCTCACGAAGAAATTGGATGAAAACGTCAACAAATGACAGCTTATGGTCGCAAATCCGTAGCCCTTCCATGCAACACGTCTCTAATTGTTATGGTCGGTAACCTTTCTAAGGTTTTGGGTGCCGCAGGTTTTATTTCTGCTATTGATTTTCCAAAAGGAGCTTCATGAGAAGTAAATAACCAACAGTTCTAATGGACGTAATGTCATGGTCGGTGACCAATCTAGGGTTTTTGGTGCCGCAGATTTTAGCTGTCCTGTTAATTTTCCAAAAAAAACCTACCCTTTTCCCAGTATTTTGAAATTGACGTTATTTTAAATATTGCGCAGTTCAATATTTTTATATGTCCGCGAAAAGATTCATAAAAGCCTGTTCTGTGATTGGCTAGTCCACACATCGATCAAGGCCACCCAACAAAACTATATAAACGATAGAGCTCACTTGAATTCTGACTTGTATTGGTGGCTCACCAATAAAACGCGCGGCAGTACTCTGTGTTCGTCTTCTCTTTTCGTTAGCGAGCTGGGCTAGCTGTTCGTATTTTGCGCCGCTTACTGTTCCGTGAGGCTGCTTATTCAAGAGGCGGCAGTTTCGACCCATTGGTTGTGCGACTACGGGCTTTGAGTCTTGAGCCCGAACTTTTGTGTCTCCAACCTCTGTGTGTTCGTGTCCTGTTAGACCACAGGCTGCGTGCTCCTGTGCTATAATGCGCGCTAGTACTTGTGTCTGGTGCTTCAGAGTGTGCAAAGACCAACCAAACTCGGCAACATAACACTAATGTGCGAGCAAACAAAGCCTGCTGTCCAGCACGCGTCTCTATTTGTATAGTAAATGAGGTTAGTTTAATTTACATCGAGAAACAAAAAGGATATCTGACGACAAGAGCAAATTCGGTAGGACAGTGATGACACATAAAGGATAGGACTTCAATGAGATAAAACCGGAAGCGTGGCCCAGTGAAATTCCCAATCAGAAATGGATATATGAAACGTTGATATTATTCTACCACAGGATCAACAAAATTAACTATTCGCAGTTTTACATTGGACTTTGGTTACGTCTGACTTCCCATTTCGAGTTGAACGAATTTGTCTTCTAAATCTGCTTCAAGAACTTTTTACATATTCCACCATGCGGAAAGTGAACTTGTTGAGAAAACCAGATAAGTCCTAATGAAAAACCAGTTTAAAAAGTTTACCAGCTTTATTATATCATTTTCATATTCAAACGAACATACGCGCTTAACTGGACATAATATGTTACACAACATGTTACGAAAGAAACCTGAGTAAATTCATGGTATTGACTGACGCGACGGCATACAGCAGAAATGCTAGGAGCTTCGGTAAGCTAATGAAGCTAACTATGCGGAGCATCACAATCGATGACCATTTGTGCATGAGCACACGCGAACCTGAAAATGGTCATTTGTAACCACCGAGGTTGCTCCTGATAACAAACCCACTTTAATTTCTTGTGCTGAGGATACTGGTGTCAATATCCGTTTGTATATTAAATAGCGTGACTTGGAATGCGCAGACGATTTGGTACTTATGGAGGAAGATTCAGATGAGTTGCAAGTATTTTGGCTAATGTCGTAAGCATGAGTTGCAAACCCACAGGTCACTTGTCTTGCTATACGCTGTGCTTGGAGGGAAGCACTGGTTGGATTATGGGTCGAACAGTTCTATCCACGGTGTGTAAGTTTTAATTAGCAGCCTGCTTGACTTACACTCAGTTAATGACGAGCTGAGATCCACGAGATCCTTCACATGATGGTTGTAAGCACTGAATGTATGTCGTAGTACCACTTTCCCAATCAAAATCTTCTTCCGTATGGTTTGTTTCACTTACTTCTGCTGTGGATTTTCTTCGCTGAGATCACTTCAATTCGAATTTGAAGACGGACCATAAAGCAGCAAACGAAACCAGGGGTCATCAGCGCGAGAAAGTCGTAAAAATGAGCAAAGATGACCTTTTGGCTATTCCTGTCTGTCTTCCCTGAGTGCGTCTCGGGCTGCAAATATCGCGCAAGCACGTGCCGCCAAAAGATAACATTGAAGACAGACGACTAAAAACCCGTGCCGTGAACGGCTCAAACCCGGGGACGACTAAACAGATGACCCTCAACGAATGTGTACGGATTACACTGAGACACTCACTATGTTGATTAAATAAGGATTTTTTGATGAGTCACAAAGAATCACTTTAATTATGAATCGAGTTTGGCCGTTACTAGGTCATCATACTACTTGAGGAGAAATAAGCTGACTTACTTTCAGACTGTTTTGTCGGTGCATGGCGTGCAATTTTGAACAAAGGGATTGGAGTTTTTGGTTCTCCTTATTCAGCAACGCCAGCTCTTCGCGAACAACACTTGCCGTCCGACTATCCACAATTTCGTTCTGCACATCCGATGTGGGCGGTGCTTCCGATGAACCTTCCGACACTCGAGATGTTGAAGGATAACCAGAATTTTCGGGCGATGCCTTGTGTGTGGCATCATTTCCCGAAGCTGAGGATTCTTTCTGTGCAGTATTCAACTGACGCAGACGAGATTGACGAGCAACGAGCCTGTTAACAATGATCAAGTCGGATAAATTGCAAGAATATTTATTCCCTCTAAATCATTCAGACTGATCATCATCATCACCATCGTTCAGCGTTAAACAGCAAGGCAAGCCTCACTGACCGCTGCTTTTCCCCACAGTTACACGTTTATATAAAAAGAGTGAATATCCAACGGGAACAGGGAGTAGACCTACACAGGCAGCAAAAGATAAGATGCTGCTACAGCCAACACAAGGAACACAGTCCAACTGTACAAACGCACTTTTCCAATCATTCTGACTCGATAGAAAATGACAGCACGGTCGCCACTGTTCGCGGTTTACTGCCATATCCTTGTTGACGAGTCTTTTGGACCCCAACCAACAAGTGGGACACCTACTTTACCTAACTTCGCTGTACATTTTCTCATCCCACGTTGCCACGTCATCTGTTGACCTCTAGGTGGCTTCTCCCATTTACTGGGAAGAACCCAAAATAGGGCACGGTATGATAGACGAATGTTCGCCATACGCAACACGTGACCCAACCAACGTAGTCTGCTAAGATTCATACGCTGAGAAAAGGTATTCTGAGGGCCAACACGTAGTATCAGATTCCAGATCTCCACATTACTCACCCGGTCACTCCAGCACCATGTTGGGCACTACTGTCGTCCAGTCCTGTAACACCACATTGAACTTTGCACCTCAAAGGTGCGAAGCACATGCCAAACCGAGCAACCGACCTCGAAAGTCTATCTAGTACCCGCTGTGCATGATCTGCAAACTCGAAAAGGCACACAACGTCGTCCGTGCAGTCTAGATCACAGTTTCCCTTCATTTCCCAATACGATTCCTACATCCCGGAGGTCTCCTAAAGCATCTACCATCACCTCGTCCATGACGAAGTTGAACAGGAATAGAGAAATGGGACAACCGTATCAAACACCGCTAGTCGTTTCGAATGAACTTGATACTTCATCGTATACATTTATGCGACCATAAGTATGCGAGTACAATGTTTGCAACAGGCTCACGAACTTCGCTAGCATACCCTTCCGGGGGAAAGCACTGAATAGTACTGTCCGATCCACTGAGTCGAACGCGTCTTTCAAGTCCAGAAAAAACCACGATTGTAGGGCAGCTGTGTGTGACGCGTTTCCGGTAATTATCGAAGAGTGAATATCTGGTCGATGCAACCTCGACCTGGCCGAAATCCGGACTGCTATTCGCAGATGTTACTCTCGCGAATCGGTGTCAAACGACGCAGCATTATCTGAGAAGCTAACATCTTAGTAAATATCGGAATTAAACTAATCCCACGATGATATCCACAGTCAATCCGTGTGCCCTTCTTGAAGATACGTACAATCAGTGACTCACTCCACGATAACGGAATGCGCTCGTACTAAATATCGCGAAGCAAGGAGGCAATCGATTTCATCAGAGCTTCTCCACTCAGTTAGAAAAAAACCGGGGGGTCGTCGGGACCGGCTGCTTTTCCCCTCTTCAAAAATCGAATATTCGAATGCACTTCCAATCCCGTTTGGGGAATCAAGTGACACTTCCTAAGGATTCGCAGCTACAGACATCCGCCGAAATACGTTAGCGCGTTGTCAGCTAAACTGATCTTTGAAATGCTCTGCCCAACGGTCCAGCCTCTGTTGTCTACCATGGATCAGCTCTCCATTCCTATCGCACACGACTTCACTGACCGAAGCTCGCCGCCCACCACTGTCGGGTATAAGCTTAAACAGTCTTTGACTGTTACCAGAAGCGGCCGCTTTCTCCATCTCTTCGACTATTTCAACCCACCTGTTCTCACGGTTATTCTTAAGGCTTATAGTCAACTGACACTGCAACTGCCGGCGTATCTCATTCACACTTTTGCAGATAGGGGGCTAGCGTCTTTTCTCCATTAGACACAGCGACTTTTGCGAGACCCGGTGCTTTTGACCACAGGAGAAATCTGCTGCCAAATGCATCGCCTGCTTGGTTTGATCCTACTGCTCGTCTAAATTGCTCCTCGTCGCATTTTTGAGTTTCTCGGATAGTTCCCGTTCGTTCAGTCTGAAAAAATCACTAACCTGTCATCCTAAAGGATGAACATTACTCAGTTGGTTATTCAGCCAAGGAATTGCATTGGTGCGAGTAATTCGATATCTACAAGCTACGAATACGTTTGGTAAATTAAAAGACTAAACAAGCAATTTTACGCTTCCATTCAAAATCAGAACACGGAATCAGTGCTTGAGTCTGACCGGCGTAGCTGTAGACGTGGTGGCGGGGTTGCTAAGATGTAAGCCATTATCCAACTGCGAAAGCCTAATAAAATGATAACTAGAAAACCGTCAGACGAGTCATAAAACGGTGGATACCATGACAACGGATTAGTTGAGACGATCAATGTCGTTTGTTAAGGTGATCATCTTGAGATGCCGTCTTGTGTCAAAATGTGTCAAAATAACGGAATGATACTAGTGTGAAAAGGATCAAGATCCAATAAAAGACCTAGTAGTAGATGTGAAGGCACCACTGACTACGGAAAACCATTTAACATCTCCGAAAAATGTATACGATTGTCACAAATTATCGGATAGAGTAGACTGAAAAAATACCGGAAAAAACACCTCCGAGTCATATAAAACCATCAACTAATACGTGATCTAGAAAGTACCGGATCATGGACATCTTTGAAGCACAAAGCTACGAACTTGAAGAAGCCTAAAAAAATAAAGGATGAAATTCTTGAGGGAAGGGATAACGGATAACGGAAGGTCCGTATTCATGATTTGAAAAAGTTCACGAAACTTACCGCTCATAAGCAGACAACAGTCGGGCAATGATACGCTTGGAGAAATGTACTCTCTCTTGAAGCTTTTCAGAAACCTCCTCTTCGTCCCAAGATGCTAGCTCCTTCAAAAATGACTCCGTAGAAGTACTTACTAGAATTTAAAAAAAACAAGCTTAGCTGAGAAAACACTGAATTATAGCATATATATTACATAGACGTGATGTGAACAACACAAAATTAGAGGAACTTACTTTCTTCTTCCGCATCCGCATCAAAACGTTGCAGTAGAATTAGGCAATCTTCATCCAACTGAGAAGTGAGAAGCAAAGCAGAACACAATGACAGCTGAATATAAACAATGAACGTTTGGTACAAACGGGAAACAGAATCAATGACTCCCGCAGTCACATCGGCAAACTCAAGATTTCGGAGCACAAAACTTAACCTAAGTGGTTATTAATAAATATCTACCTGCCCGAAGGGCAGTGTAGGAGACATGGTTTATGCTCTTAGGGACTTCCTGGATATACAGAGATAACTGATAACCAAAATTAAGTTCACATGTTAACCCATAATAGTCAGATTCGAGCGAATTAGAGGATGTCGTTTCGCAACAACGGCAGAATAATATCAGTTTGTGTCAAATCAAAAAGCCTTCCGCCGAAAATCAATGCTGCCACCGTACTTAACACCGACAGCGGCCATTTTTCAGACGGATGCTAATCCCCAAAGACCATTAAATGGAAGAGAAAAAACTCCACTAAACTGTTCCTCTTCAGCTGTAATACAGCAGACCATTTATCTGAAGCGGATTGACAGCAACTCCTACGTACAAATATAACGTATCTGAAGATCTATTGCAGATGAACATCACGACGGTAAGAATCTGTTGCACATAAGAGTACTGGCCCACAAATATAACTCCAATATTTCTCTAAGCTATAAATTCCATAAGGTTCCGCAAGCTGTGGTGTTATCGGCCTCGTCACGGGCTTGACTCCTCATTTAAAACAAGATTTCGAACGAAACTGTGGGCCGAAGTATATCATTCACTCGACAGCACAATCAGAAAGCTGCCTAGGGGCATGGCACCCCATTATATGCTTTGGACTGCTTGGTGGCCAGTGTCCAAATATGATACGTGCCAATTGCTTACTGAAAAAGAAAAAAATTATCAAACGATGGGTAGGGCGATCCGAGAGTGAAAGCGCTAGACTTCTCGTCAAAAAAGAGGCAAAAAGATTAGATTTAAATTTGGCAAAAATTTACTAAGCATATATATATACATAGTACGCACATGCATATGACCAACTTTACAAAACAGGTAAAAGCACAAGACTCAAATATTTCACTCGAGTATGGATTCTTCCAGTACAACAACAGTCGCTTCACGTTACCTGCTGCCCCGTACACAAGATTCAGATATACCAATCATAACCCTGGAACAAATTTAATGCCAACACACAGAAAACCAATCCGTTAACAGAAAAGGTGCTGAGCCGTCACCCACTAATCAATCTCTTAGCTTCATTTGGATAGGTGAATATTACCAGGCCCAGAAAGGAAGTATAGATCCCTACGTAAAACCGATGGTGCGGAGTTGGTGATTGGAAAAGCTGTCACATGTGGTGAACTCTGCATACTTCCTTTTCCTTTTTCTCCGTTACTGTTTCCCTCCTACGTCTTTGCGCTAGTGGCACCCAGTCAATACAGATCTATAATGTATAATGCATAATGAATAAATATGGGATCCAATCTAATAATGCATACTCGGCTCACATGCTCAGCGCGATCCCATTGCCAGTCTGACAACGTTCGCTCGAAACCGCAGCAACTGACACGTACAGTGAAACGAGAGAATGAGGTTGCATTTGGGCTACGAAACGACTATGGAAAGGCATCTGCGCATGCGCATCCCGGAGACGCAGCATACATAAATTATAAAGGTTACGATCATTTTATTTGAACCAGATTGTTGCCCTACCAGGTTTAGCATCCGGACGTTGAAGGGGATCAAATGAAGTGGACACTTAAGCTTGAGTACGCCTAATCTTCTGCTAATGCAACCGCCAGATCAATCTGTCGAGCAGCAACCCTTCGTGGTATGCTGTATCGTCCATACATGGGAAGAACGGACATTAATAAAGTTCTCTAGAGAAAGGGTGCTCGAGGCAGTTGAGCCAGTGATATCCATATCGCACAAAAGACTTTTCCTCGGAAGCACTATCAGTGTGTTTGGCTTAAAAGTCTGACTCACGACGCCTAGGGCTTATAACATTTTACATTGGTCATGGTGGACTGCGAATCGCATCGTGGTGCTGAAGCAGATCGTGCGCCGGTACGGGCTAGGCCTCGTCGTAAGTTGACGACCGCAAAAAGGCACCCTCGAGGTATTATAGATCCCGGGAGAAGACAGAAGCTTTAGTGATGGAAATTGAACAGCAGTTATCAATGGACCAACACACTCCACTTGACGACATGAGAATCGGTGGATTTACTACGGGTAAAAATAAAAGTAGCACCACAAAAGAGCACGGTGGTTAAATTGAGAACTAAAAGAAGTCGTTATAAAGACAGGAAATTTGAAGATACCATCCGTTCTCCTACCGTGATCAAAGACGCTTGAATACCTGGCCGTCCGAAATACTAATACCACAGACGCCGGGCAAACCGGTTTCGAAGGAAGAGTTCCGGCTATCGCTGGTAGAGAACAATGAACGAGGTGGAGACCGCAGCTAGTGTTCGTCACTTTGAAATCACTTTCCCCATATGATCGGCGTCCGGTAAAAGGCGATCTATTCAGCCGATCTTGCGCGATTCTTCTGGTACACACATCCACGTTATGGACGCCAAACCAAACTGATGAGAACTTTTAGCCAGCTAGTTAGTCGTCCATTAGGTAGATTCATGGTTACAGCTCCTTTGTGTATCATCAACTAGAAGAAATAACTGATCTGATCCCCCATTCGAAGTCAGGAAAGACTCTAGGTGGAAGCGCCATTCGGGCGGAAAAAACCAGACGCATCTTCCGATGATCACCGAGCTACTTCACACCCCATTCCGGTCCATTTAGGGAACCGGAAACATCAATCCGATTGAAATACTTCTGTTTCCTTGCCATTTCCTAAAGAGGATGGCAGAACAGCGCATGGTAACTACAAAGGCATCAGTACGAAAAATGTAGTGGCAAAAGCTTTCGCTCAACTTATACTTAATCGGTTCGCTGCATCGAGACATGTACAGACTTGGTCTGACCAACGAGATCTCCACCACAACACGGGCTACGTTGACCAGATATTTATCCAAAGGATTTTAGAACAGCGATAAAAATTCCAAGCAGTACTGCTCCAACACCATCTCCATGTGTAGAAGGCGAAAACGAGGACACCCAAAGATTTGGCAAGATGCCGTTTACGAAGGTATAAATAAACGTGAACTTTGCATGATGTACGCCACACACAGTAATGAAGCTGGTTTATTCTCTCGACGAGCTAGACCGTCACTTTCGTGCATGATCTTAAAATCAGGACTTTGAAACAGTTTCTACTATATGTGAAACGTTATGCGCTCAAGAGTGACCTCCAATTTGGACTTTTGTCTGGATGGCATGCTTTTCCAAGTTTGGTCTTTCAAGGTCGAAAATCATAGTGAGTCGAGCACAGCATCCTTAAAAACACCTAGCAGCTTTGGGATAAGTGCTCAAAACCGAAATTATCTAACTTCCAATCAGCACTAATTCCAATGTTGCGTTGAAATCCAGGCGCTTATTCTAGCGAGCACTTAATGACCAGCTTCCATCACAGTTTCGTGCTTTTATTGTTCCTGTGTAGCCTTTCCAAGTCTACAATATGATCAAGTTAAAGGTAAGTTTGAATCACCAGATACAGCGATGATCAATGCGAAAGAGACACACGAAACTCGCCGAGCTAAGTACCATCAACTCCATCCAAGTCACTACCGACAACATTACTCCATAGTTCCCATTGTCCCCCTAGCACTATGTACCAGCCGTCAAAAGCTGGCGCGGAAAATTACCAAAAATGTGCTGAAACATTTTGCCTGGCCGACTTTTACTCTATACATTACAGTGACGCGGCGAGTGAATTACTGTTGGTGGCCTCTCAGAAAGTTGTACGAACCGGAATACTGATGATCGGTCACGGTTCGCGAACGCAGTGCACTCTTTTGCTGCTGAGTTTAGTTTATTTCTTACAACCAATAACCATGTCCCAAAATGCTATCACGAAAACCAGGTTTATAGGCAACGGTTCTGGAGGCTTTTTGCGACACCCTGTTGCTTCAGTTTGGGTGGTCAGATATTGCAACGACCGGAATAGCCACTGACTGCAACGCGGAGTCGAATATCTGGAGTTTGGAAGAATTATGACGAGCTACTTTTTTCTGTTTCAGACGTATTTTTAACCTCGTAAAGTTCCGACGGTACTTAGACTCCACACACTAACGATATACGTACATACGTAGGATGAATTTTAGAATTAAATGTAACCGATGAGACAGGACTTTATACACTGCTTTATTGTCTCCAGAACTCTCAGTAAGTTCGTTTCGTGGAATTCGACTAAACTTATCCTACACTCCAGCGTGACTTAACTGTCTTTAATTTTTGCAGAAATGTCTTAGATAATCCTTTTCTTCCCACTTCATCCCATATGACTATTTTAGCTCCGAAAACGATAACAACTGTTTTTTCCACGCGGATAATTCCTAGTTTATCTTGTTTTCCTACTCGACAACACAGCTGAACCCTACACTCACGTTTGCAGGCCTTTGTGATATCCCAGGCAATACCCAAAAAAACAAAAGTAAAAAGGGTATAGGTTGTGACGTTGCAATCGCCGTCTCATAGTCGTTCTCTACGTAGACATCTTACAGTTTGTCTACGAAATGCTTATGGTTCAAATGCCTTCTTTTCCCAATAACCCAATGACATTTAGAGGCAGGCTAGAGAAAAAAACTGAGCGCCCACGAAATGGGACTGTACTCTGGACTGGAGTGACTGCTTGTATGACTCCATGAACCTAACGAGCCATACAGGATGACGTATCGCAAGCCGAAGATCTTTGGAAATCTAAAGGGTGGAGGTCCGACGAACCAACCTCCTAGTCCTCGGTGTTGCGGTTTGATTTGAACTGCCAACTTAATTGGGAAAATAAATGGAGAAAAACATACATGAAGATGGGCATTCACTCAGCCACTCCCATTCACTCTGCGGACGGGTTCCTGCTACAATCAAAGGTCTTGGTTAATAATCCTATTTGTCCTTCTGCTTAGCGGCCGGGTTCGTAAACAATAATATACTCTCAGTATTCCCTACGAATCACAAACACAATGAATTCCATACTGCATCGATCAGCCCAGGGGACAGACAGGACAGCGCGTTAAGCAGCGGTACCTATACCACTCCCCCATTGGATTAACATCCCATTTTTGTGGGCCACACATAGAAGTCAAATGCTATGGTTAGGGTTCCAAAAGAAAACTCTGCGGTACGGAAAATCGCGGGATATCGCTATCCAAAATAACTCCACAAATATTATGTATCTTTGCATGTGAACATCCGAGGCCGAGTTCTTGCTAAGGACGATTTTTCACTCGAGGTCACCACGAGAAGCGGCGTTCGTCAGGGATGCCCTTTCCGCCGATTATTTTCCAACTTTGTCAGCGAGATAATTATAGTAGCGACTCTATTCTCATATGAAAACAGTAACATTGAGATATGCTCAGACAGGAAACTGTCTGACTTGGAGTATCCGGACGATGTTGTGCTGCTGAATGAAAACCCAAGTTGCACGATTATCTCCATCGTCCAAATGACAATATGCACTTCGTACCTATGATGTGTCAGATGGTCTTATATTGGATGAAGTGTCTCCGCGCACACAGAAATCTCGATCGGCATTCGCCAACTTGAGGGATCTGTGGTAATGACGTGATATCATATCAGCTTGCCGATCAAAAATCGAGAATGCGAAGCTGCAGTGAAGCCGTTTTTGCTATGATTCAAAACACGTGCGAAGATCTTGAGGGTTTGAATATCGCGGGCAAATTTTCCACGATCGTCTGAACGATAACGAGGATACGCTTAAGATGCATTTTGAATTTCCAAAGTGCAAAATGTCATAGCCGAACTGGAATGGATCAAAGACTAGCGGACTAGCCCGCGTTGGCCCAGTTGGACTACCGGGTCGAGTTTACGGGACCCACCAACCAACGGTTGGAGATAATAGGCGACACGGTCCAATCCCGAAGCCAGTTGTGTTCCTTCATTCGAAATCTTTCCACCTATATATGGTTCTGCAATTTATTATTCCACAGTACACATTAGAGTATTTCTCATTCTCCTTTCTTTTGAGTGGCCGGTAGTGTGATATAAAACCAAAGCAATTCGAGCCATGGTTACTGGTTGTAAAAACTGAACTGCACTGAACGATTTTGACCGCAAGGGAAAAAACGAAAAGACGCCCGTTGACTCACTCACATATAACGTCAAATTAATTATTGAGAGAGTGATGCATAAGAACAACCAATGTGCGACTGAATAAGCTTTCAACTCAGGAAAACCGAAGCTGACGCGCCAGGAAAAAAGGCCTAATCAACAAATGACTTCTGTGTCCGAAGAAGACAGCGAAGAACGACTTTATATATATATATATATATATATATATATATATATATATATATATATATATATATATATATATATATATATATATATATATATCGAAAACCTGACGGTCTCTAGGGATGTCATCAGCGAAATTGCTTCGTTTTGGAGACGGCAACCTGACGAACCGGCCGTAGTAGATGGTTAGATACCACAACGGTTGATAACAAGATCACCGAAAATGGGATCTCTACCTATGGGTAAAGTGATAAAACGAGAAAACCGATTTATCGTACTTGCGTTCAGTAGGCGAACTGGCATTACGAAGCGGCCTTTAAATGGGCACTTACTTGATTCCAGTAGCGGTTGATTACGCATAGAAGCGCGTCATCTTTGGTTTGACGATTTTCAAGATGTTCGATTCGCTCACGCAGTTCCAAAATCACTGCTTGGCGCTCAGTCCACGCCTCCCATAATTTCTTGTTTTGAAGTTGCAACGCACGCTTGTCTAACTCTTCTAAAGAACGTACGCGGGTAAATAAAATCGGTTCAGACGATCCAGAAAGCAATCTTTTGTCGGTAGAGCAAGAGTTATCCGGATCTAAACGTGGCTTCCTTTCGCTGCTCTCAGATTCATTTCCAGTTGATTCGGAATGCGCGCGTTTGGACATCCTCGAGCCTAAAATTGGGAAACAGGTACGAATTAGGCCACTGAGCGCAACAAACTGTACGTAGATATGGGAGATTTGGTTCGCCCACTATGCAAGTAAATTCGTTTAATTGGGTGGTAAGAGCTACCAAAAAACTACACACTTGGACCCGGGACCACCAAAGCGTTGATATATTAAACAAACACTCAAAATGAAAAACCCATTGCACAGTGACTCCTTGATGGTAACACGGTAAGGACAACAAATTCGCTTTCAAACAATCAGCAACTGGACAATCCAACCGACAATCCAAACGTGAACCCAGTGAAGTCAATATGAACAAACAGGAAATCACTATTACGGGAAGTTTTATTCGATTTGGACGAGAATGGCAGCAATACCGGATAGAGTACTACGATGCGCGGTCGCTAAATCGAAGGAAGCGGGGTACGAACGCGAATCAGCACAGGTTACCTTGTAGCCCGCATGCCATACTGGGCAAACAAGTCAGAGGAGTCGGCTTCATGGAGTAAGTTAGGTGGAGTATATTCAAGAGATTAGACTGGAAGAGCTAAACCGTACCTCCAACTGATACCGACAGAATGAGAAACTGTGATGAACGCTTATCTGAAGAAAACATGCACCAATCATCAGTTGAGACAATTAAGGACAATCAAAGTACGAAGTCAACAACTGTACGAAACTAAAGCGTATTTCGTTGTTTGACGGTCAGGGAACGACCCGAACAGGTATAGACAAGGTAGACTGGGATAGTGGCAATCAAAGCACCAATGCGGTCCTACCATTTGCATAACGTTATGGAAAAGAGCCATAGTCAGCGCATTGTCACAGGTAGGTATCACACGATAATCAGGACGAATGACATGAGTGAGGGAGTACATCAAACGAGGCACCAGCATTGCACTGAGTTGGCTTGATTGATTGGTTGCGCGTGCAAGGCGGGATACAAGCACCCAGACGTTAAGAAACGTTCGGTTTTGAAGCAAAAAAGAATAAGCTGTAGTCTATAGGAAAATTAACACGCGCAATATTGCCCCTTTGCTCGAGACATGTTAACGCAATACACAACTTGAAACAAAGTGATGGGGAGTGTGGTCATTTACTTGGAGTTGCACAGAGTGATAATCACTAAGGGTATCAAAAATTGGCACCAATACCAAGAAAATCGAAAATAACTGTCGTACAAGTGAAAGTGAAAGGATCACGCTCGGGAGGAAACCTAAAGAGGGGCGATTCTTACCACGAAAGAGTGAAGAGAAGGAGAAAAGAGTAGCGGATTAGGTTTTCAATTGGTAAAAAAGTGGAAGTGCCAGTGAAGAGCTCAGGAGCAAAAACTGGATGGATAATTAGCAAAATAATCAGCGTACAAAATTTGCTCTCAAAGTTCAGAAGGATTGGGTATAATACAACTTCAATATGAAAATTAGTTCCCGTAGGATCTGTGACAGATGATGTGAAAGACATCATAGAGGCAAGCGAGTGTTCGGGTGGATTTGTTCATATGGGTATTGGAAGAGAAACCAAATGGAAATTTTTGTTCACTTGACTTGTCAAGAATGAAACCAGTTACTGGAGTGACTCATGTTGATGAGGTGCTGAGTCTGAACAAGATCACTTCAGGCACAGCAAGATTTTTGGACATAATGTACAAGAAAACTGGATGTATTCATGAAACCGGTACCGAAACATAATTAGGCATTTAAGTACGGTTTAACGCCGCTGATCGCGAGGTTTCGCACTTTGATTCTTCATTGAAGTTTGACCATAGTAGGGAAGGTGGGTAGCGACAGGCGGTCGAGTAAAACTTATCGCTGCAGTAGGTGTATTCTGACGCGTGGAGTTAGCTAGCCTTGAAGAAGCAGCTAGAGCAGCCGCAGCCAGAGCCGAGGCCTGTGCGGCTGCGGCAGGGGCGTGATTTCGAATACTATCGACTAGACCGTTGAGATGAGGTTGCTGTAGAGCTGTCGACGAAGGCGGACCGATAGAATTAGTGTTACTCCGCTCAGCTCCGGAAAAGGGAGCAACATGTACAGTTTGATGGAGTGTTTCAGCAAGCGTGGTATTTACACCGGCCGTTCTAGGATCGAAGGCTCCTGCTTCATTGACGTTGTTTCCACTAACGTCCATATCCTCGAAATCTTCGGCGAAAACAAACGGCTGTTGGGTGACCATGTTGTCTACTGCTGGTGCGTTGGAAGCAATAACAGGTAGATGCTCTGGATGGGGCGTGCCGGCGTGCGGGATCCCATGACTGCTACCACCGGGCATTAGTCCACCCGTAGAGGCCATTATTGTGTGACCGACGAATCCGGGAGAACTGGAAAAAGTTGACAGAAGGATGAAATATGAGGGGTGGTCAGTAGCGACTTTTGAGAAATTTTCAATAAATCCAAAAAGCATCGCTTGAACTGTACGAAAAACGAAACGAGTACTTTATTGAGTCTAAGCATGAAACGCTGACAAGTAAAACATTATCGAGCAGCGAACATAACTACGGGCACTAATATAATTATAGTATTCATTATCAATGGAATTATATAGTTAACAGGATGAGCGTCTGTCAAATGAGGAGTAAATTCGTGATTGGCGCACAGACTAGGATGAATTGGAATGATTGCTAGTCCAAAGCCATTCAGATTCAGCTACCAGGTTTTACAACCACTAATCTTTAACTGACCTCCTCTATTTCTGGCCGCTGCCTCACTCCACTGATTACACGAAAGAGAACAGAGAATAGTAAAGTAACAAGTACTATGCATGCGAAGAAACATTTACGATACGAGCATGCCAATGACCGTAACGTTCGGTAATATTACTTGATGCTTCCAATTATCACGTAAAGGACCCCGCAGTATACCCATATAAATAAGTATAGAGACAGACATGGAGTATGCGCGCTCGTCGACTATGATACATTCAGAACTCCGGGGGAAATTCGAAGTATCCCCAAAGGCTAGACTGTATTATGGTCATTCGAAGATAAGCGAGTGGTTTCCGAGGTAATTTCATCTGGTTATGGAACTAAAGAAGTCAGTGGAATAGGAATATTTCGCGAACTTGTGTAAAAAGACGTTAGGAGCAATTGCAAATAATATTCATAAGTGCAAACTAATGCATCTATTCGACAGCAGCTGCTATCGAATTATCGTCCCACTATTCTGGCTGCCAATACAGGCAAAAAGTCATTATATATATATATATATATATATATATATATATATATATATATATATATATATATATATATATATATATATATATATGTCACAATTATTTGTGAGTGGTGTGGGGTTGATGTTCTTCACGTTTGCCCAGGTGCCGATCAGGCACATACTTCAAGTCATCGGTTCAACCATACACGGGAAGCTGCGTACTCGAGTTTTGCTCTTCTTAGGAGGTATCAGTGGTGCATATCCTTCATCGCGCCGAAGATTCGAACCCGGGCTTTCCAAATGTGCCATCAACCCCGGTTCAAACCAATTAGAATTAGCGAGATAGACTGTTCAGACGGAGATCGCAGCGACAACCAGTAGTGGCCCGATGGCCTCGAAAGGAAATGCGTTGTGTCCAGCAAACTCTAATCGAATCTCTTCCGTTAAGTCAGGTCTTCTACAAATGATGGATTCTGTAGTGGATATGAATTAATTACACAACCAACCCCTTTGCAATGCAACTCATGTCCATCCATTGTTTCTCTTCTCTTTCTCTGCTTATACCACGTGTCAATAAAATACAATCAAATGAACAAGAAACCACTGCTGATGATCACAAAGAGAGTGTGAACACATCATCCCTTTCCTCAAACTGTTGGTACTGCTAGTTTAATTTGCACCATTATCATCTATACTGTGACGTTCGTCTTCTCCCTGGAGCGTATAAACCGAGTTGATGCGTCGATGATTCGCGGTCTAATGTGTTCATATTTATTTTGAGTCTACCTCAGATCTATTTCAGACGCCTTGTAAGTCCATGTAGACTCCATATCTCAATTTATTTTACGAAAATGGCGACGCGAATAGGGTTCATCCTCTCAACCGATAATTCTGAACAGCGATGAAGAAAGTGATAATCCCGCCGAAAAAGAAGTCCCAACTGGAATGCCGCATTTCTGCCCCAGTCAGTCCATGCACATTCAACAGGGTCCGCCGCCGTTCTTCGACGTACACAAGTATCTGTGAGGCTGAGCGTGCCAGGTTCGTTTAGACCGGTTGGCTGATCAGGTACAGTTGGTCATCTTTCAAGGAATTACTCAATTCTGTCCACTGTTCGCTGTGTGGGGTACGCCGAAATGCTTGTTCCCACCGGTTATAAACGCCGCTGCCGTCCAGCGCGAATTCTCGGGTCGTGATCGAGTTACAAAAAGTCCATTTGATTATGCTAACGAACTGCAAACATTGACATCCAATGGGTAGTCGCACCACGACGTAGAATTCCGCCGTGATTTCACTCTGGAACGACCTACTGCCGATGTGAATCATGAAGAAGCACGGATCGAGCTGATCCGTCAATGACTGACGTCCCTCCCGGAAGCTGTTTACAGAGCCTCAAGTGTCCGACCGCCAACGGTCGATATCGACTGGTCAACATGTCGATATGGCTCCCCTTCCCCTTCTATCAACGTCAAGTTCCTAATCGGAGATAAAGTAAACATTACCGCTGTCACGGTGACCACCCAAGGAACGGCGTCGAATGCCGACCAGCACCTTACACTTTCATCCCCTTAGTTTGTGTATCTAACGCTATGTACAAGCATTTATCTCTCATTCGTGTATGAGTTGGTGGGCATTCGTCCCGGGCTTTCGTTGACACGGGGGTTATATGTAGCTTAATTCACCCGAGTCTGCGGCTCCCTTGGGATCACCAATACGGCTCGTGATGTAAGGGTGGCGAACGGGGCGGCTCTTCGAACAATCGGCGTTAGTGCAACCACAACACAGATTGCGGGCGGGCAAACTGCACGGTCAGTAGTAATTGTGGCATATTTATCCTGGGACGTCATTCTTGGGTTCGGCTCGTTCCACGAGCACGATTGTGGCCTGGAGTTGGGTTGCGGAGTTTCGCTTTATATTAACCGACAGATTTGTCTTGAGTGGAAGGATAAAGCACAACGCTCGCAAAACTGTCAAGGAGCACAACAACGCAAATACACTATTGAAGTAAACAGATTTCCCCGCAAACAACGAAAAGGGAAAGGAGTTAGAATCACTAGGATGGCTTTATATGTGAAAATACACCCTTGGGAAGAACCACTCAATCCTGCATCGGATAGCTATTCAAGAAGCCGCGTCGGACAGGCAGGCACCCCGCTGAGCACTTATTCAGCATCGCTACGAACTGAGGAAAGTAATTCCGGAAATACTGCAAGACGGAGTTTTATTCGGCCTTCACAATCCGCATGGGCCTGATTCATAGTTCTGGTCAAAAAGAAGCCTGTGACCTTGAGGCTAGGCGCCGACTACGGCCGACTGAACGAAGTGAATCGCAAAGATAGATTTCCCCATTCGTTTCATCGATTATGTCTTGCAGACCCTGAGTGGTGGCGGGCTTTCCAGTACGACGTTGCTCTGCGTGGGAGGACAGTTGACGAACATCTGGATGTTTTGAGAAAGGTAATCCAAGTTGGAAAAGCTTCTGCACCAAAGCTGCGAACTACTGAAAACTGGGGTCGAGTATCTGGGCTACGTCATCAGCCAGAGAAAACAGAGGCCGTCAGAAGCTGGCCGGCTCCAGGTTCTCCAGCCGACATCAGACGATCTCTTGAGTTAACCTTTTATTACCATCGTTTCCTCAAAGACTACTCCTGAATTGTGCTCCCGTCACATCGATTAACGGAAGAAAACAGGGAGTCTGTGAGGTAGCCAGACTTTCAGCCAGCCTTTAACGAGCTTCATGAAGGACTAATGGAGGCGCCAATACACGAATTTCCCGACTGTAGTGCGGCTGTCGGCACTTTTATGTTGAACGCGAGTGCTAGTGAGGGGAGAATCGGTGCGGCCCTTTTACAAATGAACGCTGAAAACCAGCAGCATGCAATCGCGTACGCAATTCGCTGCCTAAGCAAACCTGGGGGAAGTATTCCACGGCCAGAAAAGAAGTGTCTTGATTGCTTATGTTTCTTACTTCAAACATTACCAGCTGGCTAGGCGGTTTATTGTCCGATCATCGGTCGTTAAAGTGGCTCCAGAATCTCAAACCCGAGAGTCAGGTGGTTCACCGACGAGAACAGTTGCAGGAGTTCGATTTCGAATGCCAACAACGACCAAGGCAAAAGCACACTAATGCTGACGCGTAATCTCGGCTGCGCAGCCGATAAGGTGATTACCCAACCTGTCACTTGGTCATGATTACGTTGGAAGCCGAAGGTTTGGAATGGGCAGATCTAAGTAAACGACCCGAAGACAAGGCTGATTCACGAGACTATGAAGCGGGGGATCAGAAACCTACGAAAGCGGATATGGCCGACCCTTTTTGGGAAAGTTATTGTTTGTGATGTGCATGGTCGATATTGACACTCGCCGATGAGATACTATATTATCCATATGGAGAAAGCTATAACCCACAACTAGTCGTACATCAGTGGAAAGTAGGACACGTAATGGAACAGGTGCACATTAAGCGCTGGATTATCCTGGCCGACACAAAATGGACGGACCGTGACTAAACCATATTGGTGGCCTCATCAGCGGCGAACTACAATCAGAACGTCAAATGTATTCGTATCAAATCCCCACGAGTTTACAAGCCATTCTCCAGTCAATGGTTGTGAGCTATCCTAACAAGTGGTCGGAATGGATACCGTGGGACCCCACGGCAAAATCGGTACATCTCAGTTTTGGTAGATTACTCTATTAACTGGTACGAAGCCATCGCGCAACCATCCCGTCCATGCTGGTGACATAGCGCGAGCAGTTTTTGATCACTGGATAGCTCGTTGGAACCCTCCAGGATAGTTGCACTCTGACAAGGATTCTTGTTTTAAGAATACTCTCATGGTTGAATTGCGTCAAACGTGTGGAAGCAAGAGGACGACTCTATCACTCGCAAGGAAATGGGCAAACAGAGATGATCAATCGCTCCTTGAACGGCCTTTGTTACTGCAGCAACAGCCTGTGAATCACATTTAGAAATAGGCAAGTGTATGATTGCCTATTGAGCCACGGTTTATAATTCCGCTTACCATACTCTGCAAGGCCATGCTTACGGGTCATAAACACCAGTTTCACAGTAAAAGGAGTATTACAAGTTTTCTTCATCCGATCTAAATATTCGCTTGTATTCTGAGAAATTGACTGCTCCAAAACCGTGTGGAACGCACCGGCTGGAATTCAAACCGGTGATTTTCATTTAAAAGCAGGCATTCAGGACTAACTAGGCGCAAGCAAAAGCGAACAAGTGGAAAGAAATTGTTTTAATGCGCAAATGTGGACCGGTATGAACGAGTTTTGAACCGAACTACACCTTCAGTTATCAAAAGAAACGTGGTAATCTGAATCTAACTCCTGGAGATCGTGGGTCTCTCGAATGAATCAATGTCGCTTTTTATCGAAACAAACTACGACGGGAGGAAAGATAAAGGAGACAGCTGGCTTGCTTATTTAACTGGCTGGAAAAGAAAAATAACCTTAAGAATGCCGTCCTGCCACCGTTAGATACGCCGTTTGATAATAGCCTGAAAAAAACATGATGCAAACGGATTCAAAGATGCCTTTGACTCAGTCGGCTGAACAACGCTATTCGACGGTCGTCTTCGGAAGGGTACGGCAGAAGAGCTCGTGAACCTGCTGGCAGCATCGTACTTGGATAGCTGTGGTTGCGTAAGGACGTACGGTGAACCAAGTTTATTCGAAAAAAACTGGCGGAGCTCGATGAAGGTGTCCCATTTCTCCATTCTTGCTTAATTTCGTCATCCACAAGGTAATGGAGGATTCATTAGAATATCTTCAAGATGTATGAATAGAACTAGCTAATAGGGAAAAGTTGCACGGCCTAGGTTACGCAAACGAACCCATGTGCTTGTTTGAATCTGCGGAACATGCGCAACCTGCTCTAGACAGACCCACGAGAGCTATAGCTCCATTTGGTATGTGGCTTGCATCTTTAAAGCGCAACATATCAAAAGACTGGATGTCAGCAGTACAGATATTGGTGCTCGACTGATGAACTACCCATTGCGGATCGTCTCAGTTGCTAGTGCAACTTTCTAAGGATAGTGGCACAGCACTAGACGCCAGTACGCGTACGTCGAGGGCTCGAGCGATTTACGCCTGTCTGAATCACCTGCGCCGCCGACCTGAAATTTCGCTGATGTTAACGGATCGTATGTATTACACCGTGGTGCGTTCGCTTCTGTTGTACGATTGCGAAACGGAGTTTGTGCTGCAGTAGTTCGTCGTTTGGAGGTTTTGATCACCGATATTTACGAAGTATCGCTGAGGTTGGATGAAATGACTGCATGAGCAATGGTGAGGTCAGAAACCGAGTACTCAATATTGGTTGAGGGAACAGTCTACCTCAGTGTACGGAGCTTAATAGACTTCATGGAATGGAGCACCTGTTGGGTATGGGAAACACGTCTACCTTATCATGTGTTGCTTTTCGTTCCACGGCCGAGGTAGAAGAATGCAAGTAGAGATCAACAGATGACTTTCCAGTGCGCAATGAGAAAATATACAAAGCGGAATAATCAAATTCGTTTCCAAATACGCCCGGAATTGCTAGACTTATTTTGAAAACATTAAATGTGGGATTTAAAAAAGACGCAATCAAGCATACTTTTTCACTGTTTACCTTACTTGTGAAACAAGCCTCGTGAAAAAAAGTTGCATAATGCACCAAAGGCTGAAGTGACCGATTGTTATTAAACTAATAACTAGCCGAATACCTAAAGCTGTCTGTCACTCCGTTCACGACTTCATTTAAGGAAACTGTTGCGAAAACGATCAAGTCCCCAAAATTCAAGGGTGTTGAAATTAGTATACGTTTACTTCCGGTAAAAAGCATTTCCCGAGTAACGTTTACGAATGGTTTAACCGAACTTTCAGCGTAATGCATGGTTCTCCTCCGATTAGCTGGTTGTCATACTTTCGCATTGAATCGCAAGGCTACTGCTATCTGGCTAACCAATGCTATCTATATACGCTATGACGTTTTCCCATCGCTTGTTTGCTGCCCTGGCTGAGGTCAACGAAACCCTATTGCTTGTTCCGGTGTTCTATATCCAGCAAGTGGGAGATGTGGCTCCGGACCTTGTGCCCTTCCTTAGTGCGCTGACCAACAAACGGATTGCTGTGCGATCATGAGTCACTGGTTCACTTGTGCTTCCGGAGCATATAACGCACCCGGTGTTAACTGAAGCGTGTTCATTTTGGTAAGTCGCCGGCCCCTGTGAACAAAGTGTCGGAAGGGCCCAGACTCGTCCGTGAAGTCAAAAGTTGATGCCTTACGTGGATGAACCAATCCAACACAAAAAAGCCAACCGCATGACTTCATATTCATTACCCGATTCTTCCGACTGATTCAACAGGAACACACACTACAGAGCAACACATCAAAAACATCGGACTTACCTACTGGCAGAAATGCCAGATCGACGGCGTGAACGAGAGCAGGCAGGCCACTGTGAAACCCAAGGATCACGAGCCATATCAATATGCACCTGCGGATCAACGTAAGTAAATCCTTCGAACACGTCGTTCACAACAGCTGATATTGGCAACCCTTCATCCGGACTCTCAACTGGATTTTCTTGTGTGAATTTCGGGTCAAACAGTGACACATCGGTATCGGATGTCAATGTGGGGCGAAACGGCGGCTCCACTTGGCGCTTTAAGACCTGGTCCCAATTCGTCGTGCGGAAGAATGGATGTGATTTAATTGCCTCAGCATCCGACGGTCCCGAACCCAAACGACGATTTACGTCAACGACAAGAAGCTGGAGATAAACACCGAAAAATTTATCAAACGTGGAGTGGGGAGACAAATCCATAACAGAAGAGAATTAGTTAAGGCTGTTGAGTTATGATGAACGAAAAGGAAAACTAAGAACATTCATTCGTCATGAATGAAAAAGTAAAAACAAACCTTTTTCAATAACGATGCCGCTTCACAGCTGAGGTAAGGAACCAAGACGAATTCCCCGCGTAAAATCTACAACAGAACATGATAGGACAGAGTTATCCAAGAAACCCTTTTTTAATTTATCCTATCTTATTTTCCTTCAAAACGTTAGGTGGAAAATGTCCTGGCAATTTGTGATCACGACTTTCAGTCCAAGGAACAAAGATCTCAAAATCGTTACAAATGTGTTATATCAAAAAGGCAAAATGACTTCCTTCTGCAATTGTTTGTGAGCTGCAGAAAAAAAGCTAAACATGAGCATAAGCATTTCCGAAAATTGTTACCACACTAACTAAACAAACGAAATAACTGAAAAATCAAATTCGAAGACACTCAGGATAAATCTTCTCCAGCTAACTTGGAAATATACATCGTGATAAAAATATCCTGAAAAATCCAGTCTAGTTCGCGATTTAAGTATAAATTTGCCAATGGTTCCGAAAATGCTATACTGGTTCTAAGTGAAACAAATATAAAGAATCAACCGCCAAACAAAGCGATTAGACTCACCAATTCAATTGTCTGTTTTCTATCTTCACCAGTAAACGGGGGCTGGAAGTAAAATAAGAAACATGTGAAAGACAAGGAAAACTCAGCAATGTTATTGAACATGAAGTCTGGTTTGTTGAGATATGATGAAACTTACTGCACCCGATAGCATATCATACATAAGGGTCCCCAAGCTCCACCAATCAACTGCCCGACCGTGTCCTTGACGAAGTAATATCTCAGGGGCCCTGAAAACAAAAAGGATACAATGGAGTCGCGAATCGGCAAAGTGATTATACTTAGTCATAAATAAATAGATATGGCAAGTTTAAATATAAATAGGTGCAACGAAAATGACATTAAAATTCAAATACAAAGACACGAGCAAGTGAACACGGTAATCGACAGCGAAGGTGCAACGAAGCCATACTTCTACGTCGGTTCAGAGCTGGTTACTTCTCGATCCCTTCTCGAAGAGCGATCAGTTCGATCGAGGGGAAGTAGATGATTTGCGAATTTCTTTAAGCACCGACAAATGGATTAGGCGTTTGTTACTAAAAAGTCAGAATTCCGAGTCCTAAGTTTACAGTCGCTTTGGTGCTAGACGGCAAATCGCTATCACCCGACTTGTCACCATGTACTTTATGTAGTTCTACGCCATCCCTGATTTAAGGGTCACAGTTGCCGGTTCTCCCTCCTTTCCCGTGCGGTGGCTATGGGGATTATATAGCATGCCTATGCAGATCATAAAGAGTTGTCACCAGTACTTTTTTCCGAAAACTGAGGTTGAATACGAAGAATCGCCTCCATTTCACCTACCATATATATATATACATAATGTATAAATGCGCGCACCACCAATCGTGACGCATTCCAAGTTTTTCTTTGACAATATGCTGACGATCCCAGTACTTACGACGTATAACGAAGCGTCAACAAATATCGTGAATTATTTGTAGACATCTTATTACGCCTGTCAGCAAACTGTGATATGGACAGTTAGGCATAACTGCTCCTAGTGGCCAGGGCTAACTCGTTCGAACATAACTGAATCGCAGTGGAGCATGCGAACTGCATAAGCCGGTTTTAATTGGCCTCAGGATTTAGCCTGGTTTGCATTTATGAGTGTTGAGTAGTTTTCGCATTGGACAGAAGCACTCATTTCAACGAATAATCTAAGCAGAGTAACGCCTGCATTTGCGGGTTGACTGATTTAAAGTCGGGACATTTTACGTTAACCGAGTTTACTGATCATCGTTAATCACGGTCTGGAGAATCTTCATTCACGAAGGACCCTGAGTTACATCAGAGTTCATAGTGCGTCAAGGTCATCCAAGCAGGCCACGTTGATCGCTCAAGTTGTCGCGACAGTGAAACAGTAGGCTAGAAAGTGGAACACTGCGTTCAAGGAAAACTCAACGTTTTAAGCTAAAATAGGACATCAGTTACAAGCTAATGAACGAATAAACTAAGCCACGTGCATTTTCCGGATGCTGAAAATTAACGACATCCGAAAACTTACGGTAGATGCTCTTTTCTTTAATCTTAGGATAGGTCATCACCAATATTTTCTGCACCATTGTCCCGATAAAGAAGGAAAAATATTTGATTGCATTAAGTGTCCGAAGATATGCAGCACGGATTAAAAGCGCTTTAAAACAAGAAATGCAATCAACCTGTTTTGTGCTGAAAAATGCTGAGCGCGCTGAATAGACGATCCGATAATACTGTCGCTGATGACTATTAAAATGACTGCTAAATGAGTCACGAAAGAATTTTTCGACAAAGTTGTGCTATCTTATATTGCCAAAACTGTTCATGAAGAGAAATAAAATGAAAGGATCGTTTTCAACGAACGAAATTAAAAGACGACATTGAAAGGGGAATATCTGGAGTGGAGGCGGATATTCAACAATAAAAAACAATTGGTTTTCTGAGACAACCTTCGTGCTGTACGACATTAAAATTTAGTAAACATTTTATCCTACGGTTTTCTACCAACTTGAAACTACACAATCGAAATCTCATTTAGCTTCAGAGTAGGACTGACATCACATTTGGAACAAACAACCACACACATACATACACACATACATACGTACATACGTACGTAAGTACATACATACATGCATATGCATATATACATACATACATACAAGAAGTGATTACTTAAGATAATTACGGTAAACCACTTTGAACTGGCGAACCATCACGGGTATAAGATGGTCTCAGAACCTCTAAACTACCGCACATAAACACCACCGCTGCTGTAGAACTCGAGACACACTGAACCGGCGTTGAAAACGCAAATGCCGCACAACAATGATCGAAGAACGTTAACCCATACTTGTTTTACTCCTTTCCGGACGAAAGAGGGTTGGGTTTATCGACGAATAATAGGCAGACTACACGCGTACCACAGAAAAGAACGAGAAAGAATAATCCTACTTGACATTAAAGGCTAAAAGTGCACGTTCTAACGGTATGCGTGAAGGACGACACTCTGTAGTGAGCCCTCTCTCTCGCTCCTGTGCCGTTAAGAATGTATGTTTAGTTGATCATTTGTCGTGATGGAACCTCCTGAACTATAGCCATGCTCGTATCTGGCAACCTAAACCCAGACGTAGAAGTCCAGGTCACGAAACAAAGGCAGCACTTACATGTATTCAATGGTTCCACAAAAAGTATGCGTCAGATGGTCACGATCGACACGTTCTTTGGAAAGACCAAAATCCGTCAGCTTCACGTGACCTTCAATATCCAATAGCACATTCTCCGGTTTTAGATCACGGTAAATAATACCCATGGAGTGTAGATGGCCGATGGCCAATGTAATTTCAGCCAGATAAAAGCTGGAGGCAAAATGAAACGTTATAATGTATTTCTGTAACTAGCGATATTATCAATAACAACCGAAAAAAATAATGGTGGCAATAGTGACGGTTTAATCTGGTACACCAACAAGAACATAATCACCAAAACAAGCCTTAAATTGCGACCGGTAACTAGAATCATACGCAAACCTTTCAATGAATGGCTGAGGCGAATGGACTACAGAAAAACAAACGCATATGATCACGGCTCTATACCATATAAAAACGGGAAAATATGCATTAAGATGCAAACTGAAAGCACATGGATTATATGAGCTCTTAAAGAAGAAAGGGAACAACCGACGGTCGGTGCTATTTTGCCTTACTTCGAGCCTTAGGAGATTAACACCTACTCTGGTTGCAGCTGTCCGAGCAGAAACTTTAGTAGAATGGGATTCGGATGCTTTGAGGAGGTAAAGAAAGCTCGATTTCTTGTTCACTCAAATTTGACATTCTCACTGGTGCTTTCGTGAAACCCGCCACAGCTGGCCAGACGCTCCACTTTCATGTATACCCAAATATGGTGCTCTTATTCTGCCTGAAGTCACAGCCTCTCTGGTCTGCAGCCCTCTGTATTCTCACCCCACTGTAGTCTACTAAGAAGCAGTGAAAATCCCCCTGATTCTCAGTTGACGTCTACCATGGTTCCGAAAAGATTTCGCCTCTATCTTCATTTCGATTATATATATATATATATATATATATATATATATATATATATATATATATATATATATATA
>LUCM01004652.1:21569-60078 GCA_008360955.1 Fasciolopsis buskii | reverse complement strand
CAGCGTTAAACAGCAAGGCAAGCCTCACTGACCGCTGCCGTTCCCCAGAGTTACACGTCTATATAAAAAGAGTGAATATCCAAGGGGAACAGAGAGTAGACCTACACAGGCGGGAAAAGATAAGACGCTGCTACAGCCAACACACGAAACACAGCCTAACTGTACAAACGCATGCTTTCAATCATTCTGATTCGATAGAAAATGACAACACGATCGCCACTATTCACGGTTCACTGCCATATCCTTAACTGTCTCCAGCCAGCAAGCCGAGGAATCTTTCGGACCCCAACCACGAAGGCGTGAGACACCTACTTTACCAAACTTCGCTGTACATTTTCTCATCCCACATTGCCACGTCATTTGTTGGCCTCCATATAGCTTCTTGCATTCCTTAGGAGGAACACAAAATAGGACACGATATGGTAGACGAGTGTTTGTCATACGCAACACGCGACCCAACCAGCGTAGTCTACTAAGTTTCATATGCTGAAACAAGCTGTTCTTAGAAGTGGCACCCAATACCAGATTCCTAACCTCGATATTACTCACCCGGTCAATCCATCCAATCCTAGCCATACTACGTAAACATCGGTTGTCGGTTGTCGAAAACCTCCAACCGACGAACATCGCCGACACGCACACTCCACGTCTCGAAACCGTACAACAGAACTGTGAACGCACTGCGACGCAGTACACGTGACCTTTCAACTTCAATGAAATATCAGGCCGACAACACAAGTGCTTCAGTCCAGCGTAAGCTGTACGAGCCTTGGACATACGCATACTTACCTCCACTCCCGAGCTACAATCGTTGGACACGCAGCTACCAAGGTAGGTGAAACGGCCCAAAGTCGTTAGTTCTTCTCCATCCAGTATCAAGTTCGGCGCTGCTGTCGTCCAGTCTTATAACAGTACTTTGCACTTTGAAGGTGCAAAGTCTGGAAACTTGACCGAAGGCATGGACGTATAAATGTTGCGTTGTGGAATTTTAACAACTTACCAGGTATATTGATGCCACCAGCATAACTATCTGTTAACACGGTAGAATGCTAGTTGGAAATTGATGAAGTTCGCATAGTGAGTTGCTGGAATTTATAACCAAGCCTTAGAATCCCGCGCAGTGTAAAGATCTGGCCAACAACCGCATCCTCGACAATAGCCACACTGGGCAGTTTGTGCTCATGCATTATGAACAGCAGAATGGTTCTAAAAAGTTGATGAGGCTAGTGTTCCTGTTTCTTAAAGACGGTCTTGTCGCCCTTTATGGTACAGGGAATAAACGTTTTTAGTCTTCGGGAAAGACCGAAATATCTCCGATTTGAAGAAATAGCGCACCAAGCGGACTCTGCCGATCGCACGCCATTCTGATCTTGCTGGAAGAAGAAACTTGAGACGACTGTCGACGTGTAGTCCGTAAGATTGTCGGTTCCTGGTACCCCGCCACGGTGCTCGAAAGTTCTCGACCGACTCTAGAGTTACGAACTGAGTGAAAGTTAGAATGCATATCACAAAACAGATGACGTTGTCAATGCCCTTGAGAATTCTACGGTGTAAATGAGTGCATAGTACGAAGCCGAATCTGTCTCATCACTAGAGAAATCCGTCAGACGGCACTGAATCTGCACGCATCTAAGGCAAGAGCCTGGCGTCATCACACAGACCTTTCCATTACACTCATCTTTTCTTTCCAATTTTGTTTTTGGGATGGGCACGTAAATTGCCTTATTTTCATATGATATTGATATCCAGTCACACAACAATGTTTAAATTAAAGCATGTGAATGATGTGCTTTTAAATGAAGACGCTGACAAGTTGCAAGTGCAGGGCAGTTATTTGGGATGAATTTCAAGTCCAAAGTGTAAAATGCCGCCGTCGTCCGGTTTATTACCACACCCGACCTAATGCGACCTTACATGCCACTCTAAGTCTTAGGCTCAAAGTCGCCAGTTGCCCATCCTCAAATCTAGTGGGGCCCACTGGTTATGTGACGCCTCTTTTATCCCGTTTATGCTTCAGGCGTCATAAAAAAACTGGCCCTGCTATACGCCTAGGACATCTACCCGCCGTGGACAAATATCCCAAAAATCATCAGTTTCAACAACGGTGCTTTTGTAGCACCTCTAGAACATCGTACAGAATTGTACTGCCTATTTCGAGATTGAACATAAGCTACTGGGTCACTGACTTACGTTGAAGCAACATGC
Organism: Fasciolopsis buskii; assembly: GCA_008360955.1. Taxonomy (NCBI): domain Eukaryota; kingdom Metazoa; phylum Platyhelminthes; class Trematoda; order Plagiorchiida; family Fasciolidae; genus Fasciolopsis; species Fasciolopsis buskii. Next base: position 57,873 of record LUCM01004652.1, on the reverse strand, counting down.
ATTAATTTTGCATAGCTCAATGTAGTTGGGAAGTTTTGCCGGTACCCATAGATGAACTGCCTCGGTACAAGCAGTTTTCCAAGATAGATAACGGTCGGAAGACAGATCTAGGAGGGCAGTCCATGACATGGTGAAAATGTCTGATGATCCAAACTACCAGACTGTTCCGCGTCGGTCGAGTGAGATTATCGAATTGGGATCCACAAAATGTCTGGACGTAGTGATTGTATACCTTAGGCTATATCTAAGTGCCACAGCCACCAGCGTTATCACACCCGAAATAACGCAACGTGGGATGAGAAAATGTACAGCAAAGTTTGGTAAAGTAGGTGTTTCACGCCTTCGTGGTTGGGGACCGAAAGACTCATCGACTTGCTGGCTGGAGACACTGAAGAATATGGCAGTGAACCGTGAACAGTGGCGATCGTGTTGTCATTTTCTATCGAATCAGAATGATTGAAAACACGTGCGTTTGTACAGTTAGACTGTTCCCTGTGTTGGCTGCAGCATCACTTTATCTTTTTCCGCCTGTGTAGGTCCACTCCCTGTTCCCATTGAATATTCACTCTTTTTATATAGACGTGTAACTCTGGGGAACGGCAGCGGTCAGTGAGGCTTGCCTTGCTGTTTAACGCTGTACGATGGTGACCCGAAATGCTTCTGCTTCTTTACTTCTGATCCTAGGAGCTTTCTCCCATTATTATTCGATAATCCAAAGTAAAACCAAAAACCAGAACAAGCTGGTGGCGCGGGAAGTATAGCAACTGAGGATAGCGGTTGCACAAACTGAACTGAACTCCACCGATGTGTACTTCGATGGGGACCATCGTTAAACGAGCCGTTTTTACCTACTGATATCTTATATATTAAGAACGGCATAGAGAATCGGAACCAAAAAGAGGAACGGAACCAACCAATCTGGCCTAGTGGTTTTATGCCACTCCAAGTTCCACGATCATGGGTGCCGATCCCTCCCGTCCCCATGTAGTGAGCCCTAGTGGCTGTGGGGTCATGTCCCTTCCGCTGCTTTCATACTTGTTATCCTTTTATCATTAGGGCTTCCAAATACTTTAGTGCGGCCGGGGACGGGTGTCACAGACTCCAAGTTGCCAAATCTTCCTGAGCGCATCCTGAATTCCTTCATTACGCAACGATTTATAGTAAGAACACTCTAGGGCACACAGCTCCAAAATCGCCATGTACCACAAACAATTTTCATTGAAGCCACTCATTCAAATCTCATTTGAATCATTAGGAGTGTGAATGCATAAGCCCGTTTGAGACGGTGATTCGTCAGAGGGTTTTCGTTTGTCAGGAAAAACTAACCATCAGAAAGGAGAAACAAGGCCCTTGCGGCCACATGCTTCACTAGGGTAGATCCCTAGAAGTACTGCATAGAAATGGCAGGGAAAATGGAGGAGCTGGTAAGTTCACTAGGCTCTTTCGACTTATGTTGTGCTTCGAATAGGCGCTGCAAAACACAGTTCGCCGTGACATACTAAGCCAACTCAGCCCTGAACAGCATGAGAAAATCCAGGGATGGTCAACTTCTTAACCGATCTGTCTACCAAATGCCAAACCCGCCATCTTCAGTTCGACCCGAGCCAAGCTTTGTAGTCACTATAAATGTTGTTAATAAACTGAAGAATGAAGACAGAATGCTACAAAACGCCCTTTAATAATAAGTTCCCTGAGCTATTCCGCTCGAGGTGGGAATGCCAAATATTTCCAAGCGACTGCAATACATCAATACTGCTACCCATTCCCAAGAAAGGTGATAACTGTCTGAGAGAACTGCAAAGGCTTCAATGATGGACATCGTCGCAAAGATTTTCTGTATAACTTGCTAATTATTTTTCAGCTGCGAGATCGCCACATCAGATCAAACCATGGGAGTTTAAACTTGGCAAAGGTTGCACTGACCAAATATTTGCACTGCGCCGATTTGTGGGACACCGTTACAAGTCCCAGAAGCAAACCCAAACGTTTGATTGATTTTCGCGCTGCATTCGACTCAGTTAGTCGTGAGTCCTTGTACGAACTAAAGGAAGCTCATGACATGCCTGCCAAGCCTTCAAAAATGCTAAGGGAGCTGCTATTCGTTCACTATCACAAGTGTGCAAATGTCCGATGAGAAATCTTTAGAAATGGTCATTCCTAATGGAGTGAGGCAGTCTGCTTCTCCGGGTTCTGTTCAATCATGCCACCAACTGGAGTATGAGCAACGCGGTGGTGGGCTACCCAGGCGTCCAGCCCAGCCCATTAGTCTATATCACAGATGAGAATTTTGTGGGAAACGTTGTTCTGCTCGACGATTTTCCAGCCGCCATGCACGCAATACTCCACCAAATCATTCTCACGAAAAAAACGAAGGCATTCTTGGCCCTTCCCATTTCCGGTGCTCAACAACTGTTCATCAGCGGCGAGCGAGTGTCCTGATTCAAAAATCTAGGATGGGATTGTTCGCTGAACGGACAAACGAAAGACGAAATTACCACAAGGACCGACAATGCACGTACAGCATATTTGCAACTTTGACGAGCAGTACGGGTGAGCAGTGAAATCAGCCTTCAAACAAAGATTCGCGTCTTTTGCGCTGCGGTCCGCCCCATGCTCACTTACGGATGCTAAATCTGACCGTTGCGAGTTGAATATACCAGGAGTTTGAAAGTATTTGATCGCTGGTGTTTGCGACGAATCCTCCGGACAAACTGGAAAGAACGGTCTTCTAACAACGAAATATGGTGCTGTCGTGACATCGAACAGCTATCTTTCTTCAATGCCGACGGATGCAATGGTTCAGTTATGTTCTACAGCGCTCATAAACAGAATTCTCTCGACAAACGTTCTCCCGCATCTTATTTGAAGTGGCGTTCTCGCCTCGGTGACCAGCTGGAAACGTGGGTCGGTCTCATCGGAAAGGATGTCAACAGTCCAGGCTTAAGATCAATCTACGGTCACTGCTAAAGTAAAACTGGATGACAATCTGTATGGATTTGGCCCCCAACATCAACGCTTGGCGATGTCTATAAAGCCCATTTGTCCCCGAGCAGGAGTCGTGTGAAAATTACGCAGTGGTATCATCCTGCTATTCAGATGCACCTACTTAGACGAATTAAAAATTGATCCCCTCTTATTAATGTTTACATCAGTTCTACTTTTGTTTTCAATTTTGGTTATGAAGATAGCTCTATTTTGTTGTGTTCTTTGAGAAAACTGTTTGGCTTAGAATATACGGACGATGTACCTCTTCTACCATCGTCTGAACGACGTATGGCTATGCTTAGGATGCACTTCGTACCCTTAGAGTGTAACATGCTGTCGAACCGGATCAGGTCGAACAGGAACACTTCCCGCGGGGGAAGAATTGAGAGAAGATGGACTGAGATAGGAGGTGGCCAAGTGAATTAGACGTGTCACCAAAACGTCCGAATACCAAGCTTTCCGGTCACTTCAGTGGCAGACAGCAACTCGTTGCCGTCCGGCTTCTTATTACACCTGACCTTGTGTAGTTCTATGCCATCTCAAGATTAAGATTACCTGTCCCCTATCCCCTGTAATAGGCCCTAGTGGTTATGAGGCGTCCCCTTCATTGCATTCATGCTTCTAACATGTCACAACAAAAACTTGGGCAGTTCTGTCAAGTCAGACAGTTATACATCGGATGAAGTATCTTCGCACATACACGTGGCTTGCATGGCCTCTATGGGGTTCGTGTGACATCCGGTTATGGATCAAATGAGATCGGTACTACTCTAAAGCTCCGAAACATGACCACAGACCAGAAGATATGCGCGAGTGTTTGAACACCGTAGTGTTGACAGAATATTGTGGGGGAATTTCATCGGCAACTTAGAGGTTAAGCGCAATGCACTGAGGAGTGGGGTTAAATTAATGGAAGAGGCACCGAATGCGAAAAGATTAACGTAGCTGTAACGTTTTGTGCATAACCACAACGACTACCTCACCGTACGCCGTTTTCCGAGGACGGAAAATGGGTCAAGGTGGCTAGTCGTTAACATGCCAATTAAGTAAGAAAGCCTTAACCGTCCATACAGTGACATTATTGGGCTGAGGTCTGCAAGCTCCAATCACTCCCGCCGGGAGCAACGATTGGAGACTGGGTGACATTGCTCAATCCTGTAGTCAATGACATTCTTCTATTCGAACTTTTTTTTGTATACAATTCTTCAAAATAGACAAGAAACAATCGAAACATTCACTGTGCGAACTGTCTGGCTTCCCATGTATGGACCTGAGCCATTATACCGACCCAAGGCAACACCTACTTACGTTAATCACCTAGTACTTGCAGGGACATTCGTGCAGTACATGTACGTATATATGTATACATTTTATATTCATATACACACACCTTTAAGTGTATACAAATGAATACATGAATGTGCACATGCATATAAATGATGACTTGGCTTTACAGAAATCGTGTTTTCCGGAAACAGTTCGGTCTACGGGCAAATGCACGAGACCAAAATAGCGCATCGTCCCCAAAACGGCGCTTTTTTTCTTTTGGTGTTCTAATCAATTAATTTAGATCCTGTCTTCGATGGGGCCCATCTTCCAGTAACTCGGGAAGAACACCCCAAAATGTTCCTGTTTGGGACCAGAAACCAACCCCAAACTGGTCCTCACAGTGCACGCTCGCACCTCTCAAAGGTATGGCTCCAGGGCTTGAATTCCTGACAAGTGAGAACTAGGTGCAGAGAATCTACCATCATAGAAACCGGGAATGCAACCATGGCAAATTTGTTGTGGTATGAAACAACGTATTGCACTGTTGATACCCAGTGGGAAGAGATGGAATCACCTCGAGATGCCTAACGGTCACAGAAATTGCTACGCTCAGAATTCAACAAAAAACAAGAACTCCAAAAAATAGCCAAAATTACCAACACACCTCGCCTGGTTTTCCATGAAGACGCCTTCCTTTTCAAGCTGCATGAACAGCTCACCTCCAGCCAAAAATTCCAGCACCAAATAAAGTTTCCCCGGTGTTTGAAAGGCATAGTGAAGTTGCACCAAAAATGGGTGCTGCAAAAGTTAAGCAACGAATCTGAAGTGTACTTTGATCATTTCCAGTATATTCCGCTCGCTTTTTGTATGAGCTGTATCTTTCGCATTCGTGACAATAGAAGCTTTCTTTAATACCTTCATCGCGTAAGTCTGACCAGTATCAATTTTTCGGGCCAGAAAAACCTAGACAATATTTACGAAGTAAGACGAAGGATACCTTCCCATACCCCCCTTTGCCGAGAACCTTCAGCAGCTGAAAATCATGTGGACGTACTTTCGGTTGCCCAGGATTGACTGTTTCTTCGCAAATTTCCACACGCTCAACGGCACCGTTGATCCTAAAATAAATACATCCATTCAACTTTAGCTCACTCCTCTGGTTTCAAAGGTCCATGCTCGAGGAATTCGTCCTAGGCAACCAAAAAATGATGTAAGATCAAATAAGCGTACTTCCGCTCCTGGCGTACATGGTGTATATTGATCAGTAACTTCCTCCCCTTCTTCGAAGCTAGCGGCATCAGGCATATCCAAGTGAAAAACTCCAGCAGTAGTCATGTTTATAAGGGTACCCGAATACACATTTCCAGGTCAACAGTTGCGCGTGTCAGCCAATAGAACACATTAAAACGACTTTTAGTTCAGGTTCCAGAAAAGAAGACCCGCGCCATTCCAGCGTCCGGAATTCTTTCGATAGTATGCATTTCGGCTGGGCATCCACTTCTTCCAGGTCCACTTCATTGTGTCTCGCGAAAGCAACGGAAAACAGAATAGCTAACCTAACCGTGACGACAGATATTATTAAATGCAAGCCCTCGTAGTCCAACTCAGGAATGCAGAAGTAACACTCGAAAGCTTACCAACGCCTCACCTCTTACCGCCTTAACTCTGGACACCGCATTCCAGTTGCGATCCAAAGCCTTAAAGGTAACCACGCCCTGCACAATCATTAAGTACCCAGGCAGTCGGTTGCACATATTACTATTACTACAAAAGCGCAACCTAATCAACAGTCTAGATCGTACTTTTGTATCCCTCCTCTCATGGTCGCCCGTGCGAGAGTTTACTTTCTGCCGACAAAACCGTCGAGGCTAAGGCCTGACCGGCCGATTACAATCTTAAAGGTCTCCATAAAGTTTCCTCGGTGTCCCCTTCTGTCCAATGATGAGACATCTAAGTAGCGGATTCTTCCGTGCTATGACTTTTTGACCTGCCTCCCAAACGCCCTGGTGGCTAATCTGTGCACCTGTTCAAGGCAAGCGGCGTTCTTCTTGAATAGGTGAGACCAAGCTTGCACATATTATTCTACGAGGGTTACCGTGGTCATCTAAATTCTGACGTAATGGTTATCCTTAGGTCTTTCTCCTAGATGCCGGAGTCACAGTACACAGTCTCCGGCCCTGTGGAACTGTAAAGCTTTATGTGCTTCCGGGCACCAAATTACTTTTTCTCTAACTTGGGGGCAAGTTCCACTTGTCCAATCTGGGACAACCCGCGTACCACTGCTGAGATCAGCCGTGCCCTGGGAACCTGCCACCTTGGCACTGTCGGCGAAAAAATATCTGGGTGAGTTTAGGGCCGAAGCTAGATAATTTATGCGGAACGCCTCTGGTGAAGTCAATCTTAACTGCGCACCTACTCTCTATCCTGGCGGAACATGTCTTCCTGGTGAGAAATTTCTTCACCCACTGGTATGCCCGCCCACGGATCCCAGATGCTTCTAACTTGATTACGGGTGGGCACTGATTCACTTAGTGAAACGCCTTGCCGAAGTCAGTCCACCAAATATCAACCTGCCTGTCAAATCTAGTCTTCGAATAACCCCACCGAAGAAACACAAAAGGTTGGCGAGAAAAAACCTATTTTCATGAAACTGTGCTGAGCTGGGCAGGCCCTGCGCGCACAGCTATGTGTTGGGAGATATGAACTCGGATTAACTTCTCCATCAGCTTGTGCGGAATTCTATCGGAGCAGACTGGTTCGAAGATTTCCGTGATCGATCTCGGACTTCCTTTATTTATGGCTACAATAGTTGCACCCCTCCAGTCCTTTTGCATTTCTCCTCGTTCTCTAGCGGCCTGGAATAGTTGTACACCGGGTCAAAGTTGAAGCCGGCTAATGACTGAAAAATTACCGGGTGAATATCGTCCGGTTCAGCACATTTGTTTTTCGTCAACCCCTCTAGTTCCCTACGTATATCTTCCACCGTTATCTGCAAGCCTCCATTGAAATGCTACGAGTTGTCTGGATCCAGGGCTTCGAGCCTTACCTGTCAACCCTATGGACACCATCCAACTACTCAGCCAATGCGGCTGTCTTAATTTCCTGGTCCCCAACGTGATTGCGCTTTTTGATTGCACGTAGCCGTAATACTTTTTCGGTCGCAAGTGAGCCCGTTTTAGCTTATAACTGTGCTTTTCACCTTACCGCGCTGTTTCTGCGTTTGCCTACCGGATCCAGTTTACCTGGTTTCATGCACTGGTGCATACTCCCCAGTCTTGATTTCGACTCCCAATTGCCCTTGCGATTGTTGCCTTCCACCTTGATGTTCCTTCATCTCTAGGTTTTGTAGAGGTTGCATGAAACTCCACTTTTCCTTCATTCCAGCCGCATCTGCCACGTCCCTGGTTACCTTCCCCACTCCGGAATGGAGCTTAGCCAAGTTCATACTATTGAAATTCCTTGCCCATTTTGAGACAACCCTGAGCTAGCACAAGAAGTGGGTGATTTTTACTGTTACGTGATAATTCTTTCCCAATAATGTTGGACACAAGGTCTTATTTCTTTTTCTTGTAATTGCAAATATCACAAATTATGTCTGGTGGCCAGATTTGTACCGGGCATCCCCACTGTATTCAGGTGCAACCGTGCAAAAAAGGCCCGGATCGTCTCTCAAAGGCCCAATCTATGCGAGGCACAGTGAAATCTCCCCGACGGGAACTTTTGTTCTCTTTAAATGTATTTGTTAGAACAACTAGGAGCAACCAATCCTCGTCCTAGCCACTGCAGTTCTGGTCAGGTTAATCTGGTTCCAGTCCCACTTAGCCCCCATAGCCTTGCCACGTGATGCCTAATAATCCCAGTGTTTTACCGAAAGCTCCTTGAATCATGTATTGCTTGGACTTCATGAGGGTGGAAGCCCTCCTCAGAATCTGGGATTAAAACGGGATTCTGTTTTGTAATTCAGACTGTCATTCTTACCGCTGCTGTAAGGGCGAAATCGTTACCACTCATTCACCTATATCATCTTCATCAGTCCCCAAACTTGCACATTACCTTGTGGAAACAGGAAATCTTGTATTGGTTAGTCTGACTTTGATAAGCTTGCCTCGATTGCTTCCCCGGGCAGCTTGGTTCAGTCAATCACCACTCATACGGCAAATGATTTGCTTTTCCTTACCGTGCCTGCACGTTATCTCACGGTCGGCTTTCAGTTGCCTCTCAGTGATTCATTCCCCTTTACCTGGACTACAACCCCACGATAACACCGTACCTCGTCAAGCCCTTAACAGTCTGGAAGGTCTGTGATGAGTTACTTCTTTCCCCGCGAATTTCAAGGGAGTACAAGCAAGACGCTTTCAGCCGTTGCCCACATTACGTGTCTTTTTATGTCCACACCAGAACGCAAATACACCTGTTCCACCTGTTATTTCAATTGCCGAATGCGGCCTCCATGCCCGGGGACAAAATTCTGGATGCGGTTGGATGAACTTTACGTAAAGTGGTAGAAAGACCGTAAGCCTTCTAGATACTACAGCCCTAACCTGGAGTAAGGTGAATTACACATACTTGACCGCTTTCTGACTCGGCAGTCTAGGTTCCTTGGTTGCTGTGTTTGTTCCATCTTGACACCTGGCTGGCCGGACCAGATTTTGCTTTAATGGGTTTCTGGGACGTACCCAAGTTCGAAGGAACGCACCATCTTACCGACGACCACCAAACACTACCTAGACTCCCCTGGATAGTTTCATTATGTCGTACACAATAATTCGATGTGACCTGTAAACATGAGACTCGGACTTTCAAACCCGTCGGTTACGCTGTTGGCACAAATCATAAATTGCATTAGTATTGAGATAGACCCCGTTGTACAGCAGCCCTATGGCTGATAGGCGTACTGAGACCCTTGCTGTGAAATATCTACTCCTCAGACTCTGCGTTGCCCAGTTGTTCTGTTCAATAAGCCTATGGTTCGCGGAATCTGAAGCCTTCTGGAAGTCCACGTAACAGATTTCCACCATTTAGCCCCTTCATCCTACCTGTTACTCCGTTCAGAAGGATAATGAAGTTGGTCAAACTCGAATGTCTGTTCCAAACCACTCTGGTTTCATATCGTTAGTCATTTGCCACCAGATGGTTGAGTATCCTGCTGCCCTGGACTCTTTCAACATTATTTGGCAAAATGGATGCCAGAATACGGTTTATAGCCACCGCGGCCCTCTTTCAAGCACTGGCATGACTGTCGACCTAGATCAGTCCCCCGGAATTAGCCATTCTCTCAGCGATGATCTAAAGAGCTGGAAGAGGAGTGTCGCCAAGACCTACGCTAGCGGCTTTACTATTGTTGGTTGGAACACGTCAGGTTCCGTCGTTTTCCACCTGTTCTGCTGTTTCACAACGTCTCTCACTTCTTTCCCCGTCGTCGTTTCTTTTGAAATCTCCATCCTGAAGGATGCGGGGCCAGTGTTCGTCTCTGTACTCTTTGGTCCCTCCAGTAGACTGTCTGGAAACATTTCAGTAGACAGTCGGCCTTCTTCCGGCTTTTGGTCAATCTAATCCAACCCACCTACGGTATTTCGGATGGCACCCTTGTATTTTACTTGACTGCAATAGGCTCCTGAGTTGCTTATAGTGACACCAGCGATAGGCTCCTTGTAGGCATTGCCGCTGGATGAATGAACTTTTCCTTCCCTCCACTGTATAACCCTGGTGAGCCCGGTAGCCAAAAGTAAACTGGTATCCCGCGAAATCCTTTTGCTTTAGCTTTCGTGGCGTTGATTCTCCACCATGGTGTCAGCCGATTTTGCTTGATCCTACGGACTGGTGAAATTAGTTCTTCTGCCGACCGGTCGCTCATAATCGACCCGTACTGATGATCCCCGTGGCCATTATCCCATTTCACCTTCCACTGGGTCCGAGGTCCCAAATCTAGCAGTTTACATTTATCTAAACCTGAGACGTCCCTGTTATATGTTTCAGGGCTGTTACACCGAAATATCAGTGGAACGCGGATTACGGCCCATTCGATCCTGTCGTTTGGTTCCTCCAACTCTGAGCTCCTTCGCCATGAGGCATAATCGTCATTATCAAGTTTGACCCTGAAAATACTTGGCCGAATCCCTGCCGAGTCGTCTGGACAACACGCTGAACCTTCCCGCTTGCATTCACGAATTCCGGCAGTGTCCTCCCCGGGCTGCCTCACAGGCCCAGTTAGTCTATTGGTAAGTTTGCCCACAGCCCCTAAAATATAACTGGAAAAATTAAAAAGTCCAAGTCCCCTGCTGACGTTGTCCCCGGGCTTTAGCGTACGGCTACAACTAAGAACTTGGAGCTTCCATTTGCGGCGGTGACTTTTAGGCCCTGTCTGAGTTATTCAGCCCGTGGCCGTCTTTTGCATCGTACTTCACAGATACTCTGATCGGCGTCCCAACTCTCATTTGTATATCCTCTCTCGCTATTCTATATGAGATGCGTTCATGCGCCATTATTTCGTTGCCTACCTACACCGGCTGCGACCAGGGCTCAGTGACAGTCAGTAGTTCCACGTATATGGCCCGAGTTTTAACCTTGGCCACTTATCTCTCACACTTGCAGGATTTGCCTGGGCCATTGTCAACAAACTGATCACCGACGTTTTAGCCTCTCACTGGGGGCGTTGAATATTTAAGGCTTACCACCGAGGCTCTCGTCCGATTTTCGCACGGCATTTGAGGGCCACCCTTGGAGCACCCTTTCCGCGGTTACTCCGATATATAGCAGTCACGTGTCTGTTCCAGACTGAATTGCCCAGTTAGCGCTGAGTCACTGCAGCCACGTACAGACCCATTATATGAAGCAGCCTTCCACTGATCTCCCCTGTCCAGCCTACGAATTTTTAGTTTGAGGGTCCCAAGCTATTCTACATTGAACCCCGGAGATCCACTTTTGTTATCTTCAGAAATGAGGCTACTGATGGGAGTGCTGTCCAGTTCCATTGTAATCTCCCTAACAGTGATGGCCTTATTTGGTCAACTGCTGCCAGGAATCTGTCCGCGAATTAGCAAACTCTATGTAATCGGCTGTGGACCCCACCCGCCCGAGTTTCTTCTCCCTTTCCATCTTCCTGGGCGATGCGTCTTTTAGTAGCTACGTACCCCGGTGTTTTCACCATTCGGAGTAAATTTATTGCATGGATTCATACCGCCCTATCCAATTATCTGGTATCCAGGTCGATAGCGCCATTTCTCCGTTTGGTTTCTACCTCTTAGCGATTATTTCCACCTTTCTCGGGTTCGTTTCTTTTCGGCTGTCCTTTAAACCCAGGCTCGCTTTAACTTTCGGCCCTGCTCCCTTCTAACATAAAACTTCTGCTTATCGTTCCCGGTGCCTAAAAGCTCCGGTTAACATAGCCTGCGCAAGTGAGCATTTTTCTGACACCATGCCCCCGTCTCGCACGGCAAATCGAGCTTCTTGCCCGGTGTGTTTTCCAGTTATCACTGCATCTATATTTCCCCAGCTGAACTCTTCATCTGTCTTCTACGTGCCCAGGGTGTTTTGCTGGAGGAACTGACTGTTTCGCACAATGGCGATCCGGAGGAGATATTTCCACGCTGGACAAACCAAACTTAGCCTGTATTAATAGCAGTATGGTTTGTATAGCCCTTCCCATGCCCGCACGTGCACAATGGAACCATTTGTTGCGTGCATCTTATTGCACTCTGTGACCAGATGGTCTTCGGGGCATTTGGGTTTTCCGCACCTTACCTCCTCCCCAGGCTGCAATTATTCTTCCAGCCGATTTGCCCACCGGTTATAGGCGGCCCAAAGTCAAGCAGTTTGAAAACAAACGTATAAACTGTAGCTAGCGCCCAGTCGCAATGGAGAAAAATGGTCGTCCGGACAAGGAAATAAAGGGCTCTTACCTTTGCATATAATTATTTAGGGTTCTCCGAGGTTCCTCCGTTTAACTACGTGCCTCCAATTAGTCGTTTGCCTTGAATCTATTTGAAGCTTTCGCTTATCACGAAGACGCAAGGCTGAGGCCCTAGTTCTTGGTCGTCCCTAAGCTTTTTTGTGACGCACAGTTGTTGGTGCAAAGTCGTTGAAATATTATGTGACTTTGCGGGCCGTAAGCCCTTCTAACTTGGGATTGCGCTCTTCACGTAGATTGTGGATAGGAGCGTATGTAGGTGGAATGAGAGACGCTATAATTAGAGAAGAGGCTTTGCATTCTGTGAAAGTGGTCACGGTCACAATATCCACTGCGCCAAACTAGAAAGGCGTCAATTTCAATGGGCATAAATGCTCTCGGCTGATTCGAACGGAATAAAGCAGGATTTGGTCCCTCAGACCCACGTGTGTCCCGTGTATTTTGAAATTGGACCTGCTTGCCGATGTTACGATTTTCTCGGGCAGCGCATTGACCAAAGTTGCAAAGTTATCAGTAAGGAAATAGGCTTTGAGGGATATATCGTGCCTGATATTGAAAATCCTTATAGAGTTTACTTACAGTGACCAGTGAGAATGTGATATGAATACTTAGGTCTATTTATTTCTTGCTACATGCGTAATAAACGAGATCGAATAATAGGTGAAAAATCGCGCTGACTTTGTTTCATTAACGTAGTTTCAATGCCTAAACCTGCAATGACATGTACTCGGGAGGACTACCGGAAATAAAGATACTTAGACCTTGCTGATTGGGCTGAGATAAAACCTCCAGCACTGCATTCACTCAATACTCTAGACCCCGCTCATAGGATCTTTCTATTGGAGTGAAAGGATGGTGCATGTTTAGCAAATTTTGTACGGTAATTATCTTGTTAATTCCGTTTTTAAAGGTAACAAAGGCAGGAAAAATCATCCATATGTGCTGGGGCAGTTTATTCCACAGTAGGGAATATTTCAGGTGAAGTGTTTCTAAAGTGCCATCGTCGACATAGGGAATGACACCGATAAATCAGCGTGCTGCAAGCCATAGGAAGAGTTATTTATTAGTTGGGATATGGAGACGCACAGATTATGACCAATAATTCTATGAAAAAGGATAGGTTGACGTGAACTCGACGCAGCCATAAGGGATCGAGGTGTAGATTCATGCAACGATCCATGTAGTTTAGCGAGGAACAGTAGCCCAGAAGTCGTTTTGTAATTGTTCGTTGAACATTCTCAATCTTGATTCTGACCTTTTGTCGCATTTTAGAACACGATGGAACAGTAGCTCACGATAGGCCTCACGTGCTATATATTTCAACAAATTGCTTCCCTGGTTCTTAAAAGTTCTCTGCACCAACCCAAGTAGTCTTCTAGATTTTGAGACCTGTATCAAGGTGTGTTCTGAGAAGTTGAATGCGCTGGAGTAATGCAAACCCAGGTCTCTGAGAGTGTGAGGGGAAGAAACAACTTGATTAATTTCAAGGATTCCTGTAGAAATGTGGCATTTGTATGAGAGTACGCTACTTTTGTGGGCCGAGAATTTCATTGAACAGGCTGCGCACCATGAATCAAGCAATCATTTTTTACATTATCTACGATGGTGTTGAGGTCGCGTGGTGAAAACGTGTATGCAATTTTTGTATCGTCTGCAGACAGAAAAGGAACACCATAAATGATGATGTGAAAAATTTCGTTGATGTACAAAAGAAACAGTAGTGGGCCTAGTACGCTTCTCTGGATAACCCCACTAGTAATTGAACGAGGCTTGGATAGGGTTCCACTTACATTCACTACCTGCGTTCTAAAGGCCAAACGAGAAGAGAACCAAGCCAGAATGGGGGTTGTTATACCGTAGCTCTTGAATTTCATGAAAAGCATGCGACGGGATACGCGGTAAAAAGCCTTTGCCATATCTAAGAAAATCACAGCCACGGACTTTTCGTCGTTGGCAGCCTTCGTCACTATGTTTGGGAAATCAGTCATGCAAGTAGAACATGATTTGCTTTGAAGGAAACCATGTTGACCAGCGTTAATGAGGTCATGATCTAATAAGTAAGTTGTTAACTTACCTTTTATTATTCTTTCCATAATGCGAGAGACAACTGGGAGGTGATTGATAAGTCTGTAATTAGATGGGTCCTGCTTTGAACCGTTTTTGTGAATTGGGACAATTACAGAAGTTTTCCATTGGTAGGGGAAAGTGCCACAATTTAAGGGAAGATTAAATAGATCGGACAAAATCATGGGAATGTCTGCAACCCCAAATTTAGGGAAGGCTGGTGGAACTTCTCTAGTGGAACTTCCAAGGAGCCTTATTTTTAAAACAGTTTCATTATCGTTTAGTGGATTGGAAATCTTTTAGGGGATACAGCGGATTCTGCGGCAATGACCGGTTTAATGGTGTTGTCGCCAGTTATCATACAGGAGGCGAAATATGGGTTGGTCTTACCACGAGACTTAAGGGGTGTTTCCTGCGTATGAGGCAGCCTCTCCCCGAGCTTATTTATCCTGTCTTTCTCAACCAATGAAAGCAATGTCTCTGTCGGAGGTACTGTCGGTCGGCTATGTCTCAGTAATAGAATTGAAGTCATATCTACATGTATACACCGACAGACGCAGCGCGTGCACCTTTTTAAGTATTGAGCGAGCATTTAATAGTAGCAATGAAAATAGCTCAGTATTAATGACAAGTGAATGCAGATAACTGGATTAAATATCATCAGTGGTGTAAGATTTTATTGGGGTGAAAATTTATTGTGGGCAATCAAGGAAGAATGGATGTTGGTGGCAAGGCCTTTGGGCAACCATGTCCTGTTGCATTCGATTCATGAGCTGCGGTATATTCCAATCTATTCATTGGTATAGCCGGTGAGCAACGTGCGTTTGTTGAGGAGCGAAGAGGCTGTGCTGCTGGACGGTATAATATGGCTGATGGAAAAACCGGATAAAATAAAGAGTATCCTTACGGCATTTGGAGCAAACCAACAGGTGGCAGAATGTTGGAACGCCTGACTTCTAGTTGATTGGAAGCCTCGAGATTTGGTCTGGGAAGGTGGTACAGTGAGTATTGGCAAGCCGGCTTAGGCATTGTGTTTATAGGTTGGAGATGGTCAGTCGAGGGTAACTCGGAAAATTGTGGTCCTGTCTAGAGTTGCATTTGGTTCATACGTACGTTTGGCGGAACAGGTGACGGGCCAACACCACGGACATCAGTTTCAGTTCTGGGACGGTGACCGAGGTTGATTTTATGATTATTAAATAACGTCGTTGGATGGGATAGCGAGAGATGGTTTTTGGTGCTGCGGGGGTTATTTGTGGCGCTAAAATGAGATTTAGGTCTAACGGAGTTGCCCATACCTCCTGAAGGGGCTGAGCTATGTGACCATGGTAGATATAATGGGACAGGACATAACACCTTGCTGTTGTTAATGGGCTTGACGGGGATCAAAGGAGGTGGAAAAGGGTTATGCATTTCCAGTGGACCCCTTCTACCGAGCGGGATCACGACATCGTTGGTTAGAAAAATGTGTCTTTCCTTTATGTCAAGTGCGTCATTAGTCATTTGGTGGCCTGCAGCCTTTTTGGGGCAGGGGGAGTGTGACGGAGAATTATAAAAACCTGCTTTGGCCACCGTGCTGAACAGCCGGTGAAAAACGGGCCGGTGTTTGAGCCTGACAAAACCAAGTGAATTTGAGTTGCTCGAGCTCAGGTTGGGACGTTTGGGCGGAGGCCAGCTCGATTTGCCTAGGTCTACAACGACGGGGCGTGAGCCCGTGGACGGTATTTTCTGCAACGAATTTCTGTTAGTTCAGCAAATGAGTGAATGCTTCGGAGACACAATGATCGTTTTAGGCGACTCCGCTGTAAAGGGCCGTGCAATGTTTGGTGGTGACATCTTGGAAATCACGTGCGTGCGACTGGAGTCGTGTGAAATGCAGGCAATTTTTTCCTTCTGGAGAGATGTTTCGTCTATAGTTACGTATTTCATGCCCTAAAACAGACAACAGCCGTTACATGACTGGCTAAAATAAATAACATACGATAATGTGAAGTAAAACAAAACATCCTGAGTCCCAGCACACGTCTGAGCAGCAGGATGATGTTGAGAGATATGGAATCGTGTGGATGGAAAAATGAGTAGGCGAGCCGACAAGTGCATTTACTACTCAGACAAATGGACAGACCGACTAAATTTATGGTATATAGTATAAAAGCTGTTACCTTAAGGTCAGGTGAGAGCTGAAAATGTGACTGCTTTAGCTTAGACACAAATATGGGAAAATAATTAAGCAGTGATCAATTCAAAAATTCAGATGCTCCGAAAAATCGAGCTAATTTTTACGTCTGTGAAAATGATTCTAACTCAGCGAATAATGCCGGAATAGCAACAAGGTAACTAAAAATCTCGACTTTGATAAATCACGACGTGGGAAGGCTTAGCTCATGCTTTCGAAATACTCTTTCAGGCAGGTGATTGATAAATTGGTCTGGAAAGAGACGGGATGCAGGAATTAATCCAAGGAGAGAGGTCATTAGAAGCAAAAATGCGAGTAGGAGGATTAGCCTACGAAATTAAGTTAATGCAAAAAACGCAATCGAGAATACTAGTGTTGCAGGTTGCTGTTGAAGAAGGGCGACAGCGCTCAAACCAGAGCGTGGTGGCGGACATAGTTCATGGACAATCCGTAGTGAATGAAAAGATTTCCATGGGAAGATTTTCGGGACAATTGTGGGGGGCGTAAGTGAATGAAGGATTCATACGTTATGGTTGGAATAGGAGGCACTATGATTCCATACAAGGCCGACAAGATGAGCAGAAAATTGTGGACGTGTTTTGTTGGGCAAGCTAACGATAAGTTAACTGGGTGGTTGGCAATAAGATTGGGACGGGCGGGATGAGGGGCACAGAAAAACGCTCGCCCACAGTCTTTCATCTTGAGTGCCCAGGGTCCTCTAGCGAACCCTTAACCCTGAGCCTTGCTAACAGCGGACCGGCACAGCCGTGAGGCCGGCGGGGAAGTTGGTCAGAGGACATGATTTCAATGCCTTAAGTCCTGTTTAATTTAGGATGGCTGGGTGGATCATGTGCAGTGTTTTGTGTGAGGACGACGGGATGGCGTCAACGCCTAGATTGTATTTGAGGTCCAAGTGCGGCGGATTAAGGAACGATCCAGAGCAAACATCACGTGCAAGAGCCAGACGGGTTTAGTTACTGACAACCAATGTTGTGGCTGGAAAGTCTGAATTAATGAACAGAAAATGCAGTCTGGAAGGTGCTCCATCTGCTGGGGTACGGTGAGTGACAAAATAAAATTGAAGAAACGAATAAAGGGATCTATGATTATTGGAGTGAAAAGGGAAATTGGAAGGCACATCCATGGCAATCATATGTCCGCAATTTCGAAGCACTGGGCAGGGCAATGTAACAAAAGTAAATCTACCCTTAAAATGGTTCAAACTATTTCATTTAATTGAGCAGCGTCGAGGGTTTATCCTGTGCATTTCCCACGTTGCATTAGCATTTATCGCCCTTCAATGCTCTTAAATTTGGTGGATGTTAGCACACAGGTTAAACAGAAGTAGAAAAAAGCTGGAGCCTAGGCAACGGATAACCTGGCAAAGGTGGTCGTCTCACGAGGTATGAAACCTATCTTGACTCTGGTGACTACGTTCGAAAACTAAAGTGGTTATGGAAAAAAGGAAATCGGAATGGTTACAGGGATGGGGGAATTAAGGACAAAGATAAAAGGATCCTTCGGGCGGACAATATTGAGAATGGAAAGTCGGGGGGAGTAGTTCGTTGTCGGTGACACAATGAAATACGGAAGGCGCTGATTGGGGCTATCGCCGGCCCAGTTTTCGAATGACAGAATGGATTAGGGGCAAAGTCATGAGATTTGCCGTGGGCTGGTTTAGAATAAGTAATAATGATGGAACACGGCCATCCTTCAATTTTGGACACACGTAGTGGATGTCCACTTGTGGAAGAAAAAGCTGCAAGGGGAGTGTAAGAGGTTCCGAAGCTGAACATGAGACGGCTGGTGCAGCCGACGTGAGCAAAGAGGTTTCCTGTGCAAATGCGAGACAGGGACTTAGGGTTGAAACGTAAACTGGCAGTGGGACTGATGTATGTGGATAGTCCGGTGCGCCAGCACACCACCACAGCACTCCAGGCAAAACGGGCAGTGACGGGCGTAATTTTGTGTGATAATTGGAGACGGTGGCATTAAATCATACAAATATACTGGAATCATAAAGCTTGTCGTGGGTAATTTTGATTTCGTACTCTTTTTCTGGGCAGATTTGGCAACAGTTGAAGCTCGAATCTTTCGGCCAACTGGTGGAGAACCGGACACAATTGAGGCAATCTCAGGCGCACTCTTATGAAGGACAATTGCCAGAAACAGCAATCTGTTGCCAGTATGATAGATCACAATAATCGCTCATAGAAGACGGGGACCTCAACCCTGAAGAGAATGCCGATCTGTGTGCAGAACGTCAGCTCACAATGCACATATCAGATGTCAAAATAACTTTCGATTTAAGTGCATTTCTTGAATATTTGGTAAAAAATGCTCTTCAAGGGAGCAGGTGTAACCTGGAACAACGGGGTATAAGTGAACACTGGGACCAGAGGGCGGTTCAGCACAACGGTCCCAGTGGGTGGGGCTGGCCGAGTGCTGCCTACCCAAACTGGAAATCACCTTTCAAAAGTGAATGCAGGGGGTGTGATCCGCCCTCCGGGCTGTAACCGTACACCACGACGGTAGAGCTGCTCACCTGATGTGTACCACCCAAACTGGTTGACCTGGCTACGTCCCGCACCACTGGGAAACTGCCTGCTTACAAGCGGGCGAAGAAAAGAATCAAGATATGGCGTACGTAGGACAAGCCAGGCACAAGGTTTCGCACAGGGGGTAATCCCGATCTAGTGAAAGCCCTGGTAGCCAAAGCATGAAGTAACTGTTTGCGTCGAAGCAGGAGTGAACGATTTGGAAGGAAAAGAAACAGCCGGCAATGTGGTCTCGCTGCCAGCTGCGGATTAGGAGGCGACCAATAGTGTGAGCAGCTTAGAAATGAAAAGTAGTGCAGCCTAAAAACATCGGCGTGCTGACTGTTGCTGTTGGTATTTCCAGTTATCTGAATGTGTACAGATAGATGGGCAGGTCGACCTGCCGTGTGAATCGCCCGCGGCGGTGAGTAAAAGGAAGTTGAGCCAGTGTTTAGGGGGATGGTCAGTGAAAAACGGCGGTAGGCATAGGTGGGAAGGTGATAGGAGGGACAGAAGTATACTAGAGACCGACCGTATCCACAGTGAAGAAATCCTTGTTTACGAGTTCCTGTCTAACACGTCAAGTAGACGGAATGCCGAAAATGGCGGGGAACAACATGCACCTTGGAAGAAGTTTATCAAGGTGGGAAAAGGAAAGCTGTGACAAGATATGCAGGGTTATACGGCAACAAAACAAAAAATACGAGACTTAATGCGGAACATTGGAGAGATTTCGAAGGTGGGAGAAGAAGAAAGAATTCAAGGTTTAGCATAGTTTCGTCGACGGAAAGAGGGTTTTATTAAAGCAGCAGTTTCATCCATATAGAGAAGTTACGCAGAAAAGAATTGGGAAGGCGGGAGTATACCATATATGGGCTGGTTTAACTTTTCATATGTTGATATGAATATTGAGGTTTACTTCTCATTTCACATTGAACGAAACACTACCATTGGCGCAATTACAAAATCCCGATCCAATTTCGTATACTCGATACTTTGGTGGGTGTGGAACAATGAATGTTTCAGTAAAGTGGCGACAACCTGTCCACAAATTTTTGAATTCGCCCGATGACAGCGATGGAATGTGCAATTGTTGAAAAATTTGTCTCTTAATGACGAAAGGTTAACAATAAAACTTTGGCTCTGCGAGATGTCTTTGGTAATGGGTAGGTAACAATTAACTCCGCAATTGTAAGGAAGAATGGGGTGGGATTCTAATACAAGGTGCAGATACGCAGCTGTTTGCCTAAACAATATTAGTGAAAGCACCAGGTTTGCTCCTGGGCTTTGTAAACACAATAGATCTAAATGAAGTGATTCGCAAAGTGCCGTGCAGTTGAGGTTTGAGGAGAAACCAGTCAGCTATTCGGTGAAGGCACGATGAACGTTTAAGATTGCCGTTCTGTTGCATTGCTTCATGTTGGACGAGATCATGGAGCAGTATCCATGAACGATTGTAACGTGGGATCAAAAAGGGTGCATTTTTCCTTCTTTCAAATTAGAGTTCCGTGTCGCAGCTGCACTAATTCATTTGACCCCTCAACTTGCGTGAAAGCACGTTTCAAGATGTCGAACATACAAGAATAATTCAGTCGCGGATCGTGAACTTCGCACTTACGGAGAAGTATTCGGTCGCCTATTTCGAGTTATCTTAGGTGTACAGTGCATTTGTACTCCATGCTGCAGCTTTTCCGGCACGAAGTCGTTTGCCAAAGAATTAACTAACGCTCACTCGTGCAAAATGCTCATTACTGTGGACTTCAAAGCGTCAGGACATAAATTGGGGAACATTTTGAGGTTGTCAGCGAAGAGAAAAGGAGCACCGTTGCCATCGGCGTCTCAGACATCTTTGACATACAACAGGAAGAGAGAGGGCCCCATTGGCACCGCGGATAACATCGTTGATCACGAATCTAGATTCAGATATGAAGCCATTCATGGTGTTCCACCACGAAATACCGTAACTTTTGCAGGTTGGAATATAGCTGGTTGCGGATGTATGAGCTTCTGGTGCTAGAAAATCTCCAACTCAAATCTAGGAACTAGAGTAGGAAATCAATTCTTGTCAGCTCTAAAGTGCGGCCACCAGTTTCTTGGGGGTAATTATTCGGGGGAGACAAAGTAAATGAACAGCTACCTGGCAAATAATAATGCCCAGATAAATTAGCTTCAGTAGACTTTTGAAATTGTTCAAGCTACCGCAAATATCGGGGCAATAGCATTAAATTTCCTTGTTGGATCGGTTGCTTTTTGGGTCCAGCCACCTTGATTAACGATTTCAAGAAAAGAAAGTGAGCAGCAAGTGTGACCCAGCATATGCTAAGTGGGTTGAAACCCCATTGACTGCCCTGGGATCCGGTAGGTCAGAAGCGGTAATAATTAGTTCAGATATAAGAAAGTCACCAACAAGAGCCACGGGGATGGTAGAGGCATCTAATCAGAGACCTTGCCAGTTTCATCTATGACCCGAACGGCGTTTAGAATCGTATTCAGCATGGCATCCTGAGACGGCATTGCCAGAATCAATTCTCTGACGTGGAAGAGGCAGCCCTTCAGCACTGGGATTCACGAAGCTCCCTGGTGGATTTATGGTAAAATACGGTTATGGCGTTGTTCAAAGTGTGATAACTGAGCCAAGTGTCAGTGATTAGCATAAAACCAAAATTTGGCGCGAGTATGAAGAAAGGAAAAGAATATTTCCCTTATTGTGAAGCTATCATTTAGTGAACTTGGCGAAAAATATCGGAGCAGCCCTTGCCAATGACGTCATGTTGAGAGAAGCCCGCTTTCTCGTGGTTCGCGGCTCCTGGGTCTGTCATCTTTTTTACTTTCAGTCAATTTTTGAATTTTTCTGATTCTAATTTGTGATCGCCCTTGCATCGTTAGGGTAGGGGGCATCTTTCCAGTACAGAATTACGGTATAACGTAAAGCAGCGACTGGAGGTGAGCGGTAGTTGATCCGTCGGATGAACTGAGTAGGGCACCAAGTCGATGGTGAATTTGTGAACCGGGGTCATTTAACTCGCCGTCCTTGCATTAAACCTCAGATAATGTTTCCCATTGGTAACAGTGACACGATTAATGGTGGGTGGGCCAGTGGGCTGGATAACGTCGCAGAGGCTGGCGGGTTCAGAAGGGATAACATAGAGAAGCTGGCCATGTTGGCCACACTACACTAGAGTATTCACGGGGGCGTGGCGGGACACATTGAGGAGAGCTATGGCCGGAGAGGGATAGGTGCGGAAGAAGAGATGATAGAAGTCGCTGATCGTTATGGGGTAGATCCGTCTAAAACTAGAGAAGATGCTGACGGGCAAAGAATGCCCATGAGTTTGGCATATAGTCTATAAAGCCATCGTTTTGGAAGTAAATCGCGCTCTACCATGTTTGTGGGCCGCATCGGTCGGGATGGCGGTAGGTAGGTAGGGACGAAATGGGGCCCAGCGCTAAGAACAGAGTGTGGGGGATTATGGGGATTGATTCAATTATTTGCCCCTGTGCGGGGAATTGTTTATCAAGCGACTTGCGTGAAGAGTCGAAACCAGGTCACTTGGTAGATCGGATCTGAGCTCAAATCCCGGTGGCTCTGACGTTATTTGTATAAATCTCGATTTACGAGAGACATGCGGGATCAAATTTGCCCAAGGAAAAAAAGGCAAGGAAATTGGATGCATGCGCTCCCAAGATCAGAATCTGCAATGTGATACGCAAAGCATGAGGGTTTCCGTTTCAAATTAAAGCTGGACAGTCGTCTGCCAAGAATGTACAACACATTGTGGAACTAACTGCCAGTCGTGCATTGCGAGTCATGTTTAAATGCATCAAAGGTTAGCACTGCGGGCGCACAATTTCGCTGGAAAGCGATGGCGGACGTCATGGTATGGCTGGATTCCTCAAAAGCCGAGGGGCTATAAGATTGACAGAGGAGTCAAACTGGCAAGATGAGGACCGACATAGTTACGATAATAGAAGAGAGAGAGCAAAAACCTACTGGACCTCATATGAAGTGGATAAGAATGTGGCTACCAGCAACAATAAAGAGCCAGTATAATGCCGGTGGTGAAGCGGGCGGTAAACAACTTTCGACAGAAGATTTCAGTTGTGGAATTTTAAAAAGAATTTTTGACGGAGAGACAATGGAACTCGAAACAATGTTCAACAAACTCATGCAGCTGACAGCGAACTGTGATGAGAGGTGTGAAGGGAAGAAAACGCGTTCCTGTATGGGATACAATCATTCATGAGATGAGCTTGCCCTGAATGACATGCATTTTATCGTTGCTGATGCCTGAGCTTTCCGGGCTCCGCGGCGTTGGGGTCTGGAGTTGGGGAGGGGGTTACAGACCATTAAAGTGATACTAATAACTGTGCTTTGGCCAGGAGTATTATCCAGGACGGCCAGTGGCTTGGCTTGATCTGTCTTAGGGTCAAATGTGTGGGTAGTGGATCGCCAGATCGGATAGCGCCTCCTAGCAGGGATAAACAGTCATAACGCAGGATGGGTGATGCTTTTCTTGAAAGGGTCTGCGTTGCTTCTGCTTTGTTAGCGGGTGTATAGGTACCGCGGTCAATGGCAAACCTGAAAAGGAGCCGGATAGGGGGACAGAGGCAACCCGGAATTTGTTCCAGCTGGTGTCTTTGCCAGCAAGCAAAATGTAAGCAGCGGTAACATTTACTTTCTTACGAGCATTTCAGAGTTCAGAGGTCCATCTTCAAGTGAGCAGAAGGTCGGAGTCTTTCCGTGATTGGGACCTATGCTGCAACCTTTCCATCTCCTTACTGCCTAATAGGGGCATGGCTCAATCAATCTTAGGCTGCATGGTCCTAATTCGTAGTGCCCTTCTCAGTCAAATTTGAAATCTCCGGAGACGCCGATTGCAATGGTCTCGTAGGATGACTAGCGAAATGGTTAAGGAATAAAAGTTATCATTTGCCCTGTTTGCAGAACCCACCTGGCCTAAAGGCACCTCCGTAAATGCGGCGGGGATCAATTATTGTTGATTGTGTGGGCTGCCACCGGTCCAACCATTTCTGATTGCCAAGAAAGGACACAACTAAAATGAGTAGCGAACGGCATCATGGGACAGATACTAGGACAGGAGTTGCCACGAGAAGTCATAAAGAGGTGGGAAGGGAGAAGCACGAGAATGCTAGAATGAGTAATCTGTGCTTGAGCAGGATGATTGAAGCTTGCATAATCCGCTCTTTCCCCTAATATGACTGGTTCCAACAAGTCAGGTCTAAAGGTTTAGGCTCCTGGAAACTCGGCTTTTGTGGGAACAACTTTGTGACTCACTTCAGTTGGTACGCACGTACGGCAGTGAGAATGATGAGTTACCGATTTGAAAACACAAAAGCTGCGGAGGTATGGGTAGAAAACCTCTGATATGATGATGAGTAATGTGTTGGGAGTACCTTGGGTATCTTTAAGTGTCACCGGCGTGAGTAATATGTCCTATTGGCTTCGCATGTGCTGAAAGAAAGATGCTGTTAGGTCAAAATGGAGTAAAGACGATTAGCTCCATACTTCCACACTGCCCCATTATATGCTTGAGTGGGTTGCGAGTAGATTGGAGGCCTCTCGCCCTCTGTATGTTATCTAAAAAACCGGCATGATTTTTTTTCAAGGAGTCGCCTAGTATATGTGGGAACGAGTTGTCGCCTATCGCATGAGGCTGTGATTCCAGAAGTGAACCGGCTTTCGTCTCTTGGGATGAGCCCTTTGAGCTTCTCGGTCTCGGTGCCCGCAGGGCATCCGGATGCCGTGATACATAATTCGGAGTGGAGAAAGCCATTTAGAGTCAGAGCTGGTACTTTGAAGAACCTGGTTATTCTTGGCTCTGGGGAAATGGCTAGCCGCCTGACGACGAAACCAAATCTTAAAAGCAGCCGGTCAGTATTGCCAATCGGTTGCAGATGTTTGACCAGATCGATTTAGAGGTACTCCTTGGCGATTGCTTGGTCCAGAAGGAAGGGCGATTGTCCTCCTCGATATCTGGTCAGATATTCTGCGCATCGCATCCGTGTTTTCTGTAGGACCACGTCTGCAGGGTTTTCTCAAATGTGCAGTGAGTTGCATTGCCTCGTGGCGAGCCCATGCTGGGTGGCTTGAAGTCGCCTGCAATCAGAAGGTGAGGTTAACAGGCGATCTTCCGCGGTAGGCTTGCCACTGTTACGGGATAACTGCTGTTTAGCAGACGGCAGATTAGAGTGCGATAGACATCTGGCAAGAGCTTCTCGAACCATGAGAGACAGAAGACTGACAACAGACTGCTGATGGCGGTTAATTAGGGAAATTGTATTATCGTGAAAGGGTGGAGGGAGTTACGAAAAATGATTGCACCTGCACATCCCCTGCCAGAATCCCGTCTCCCGCTGAAGTACCCCTGGATGTGGATCTATGGGGTAAGAATTTCTGAGGTTAGCCAAATTCCTGTAAGGGCCATGATGTGGGGTTTGATGTCAAAAACCACGTGTTGATTTCTGGTGGTTTGTTGGGAAGACTTAGACAGTTGATGGAAAGGCACTTGAGCACACTCTTAGGAGCTAGCACAGTACTTCGCCCGTCAGCTAGCTTGTTGTTAAGTTTGCGAAGAACAGCAGGAGACTCCACTGGGTTAGTGGCATTGGGTATGGTGGGAGTCGGCAGAACAGGAGCGGTCCTCGCTAGAGGTCAGAGACGGAGACGGTTTGAAGGGGCCATATCCCTCGGCCTGGGCGACAGCGGTCTCGGTGGGTGATCCATTTATGGTGCATTTCGAAAGCATGATTGAGCTTTCCGCTGCAGTTAGGAGTGAATCTGCAAGCAAAAAGGCAATCACCGAAGGACAAGGTTTATTAGGCACAAGTTCAGGTTTCATCAATGAGCAGTATTAACAACATTTACAGAAAAAATAATAGTGTTCACAGTCTCATGGTCATCTGCATTGGCTTTCGTAGTGACTCAACCCCGGTTAAGAAAGCTTATGCTCTTTTCTAGGCAGCTGGGAATTCCGTTTCCAACTTTTTTGATACATCTTTGCCATGAGCTAACTCGAACAGCTGAGTCTCACACAGTCTGCATGAATTTACCGCAGTTCCTTAGTGTTTAATCTGGTATGGCATACAGACGAAATTACAAAAGCTTGCGTTTTTGTCGGAGATACTTTACTGCACACCTGAATTTTACTTCCAAAATGAAAGATCCCAGATAAACACAGTTGACGATCATCAGTGGGCCCAAATATTCTCAGAACATTTGGAAGATTTTGGACTTGGCTCCTCGCTTGGAGTCTAGTGAAAGCAAGTTCAGACACCAGGATTGACTGCTTCCAACTCATCTTCCCTCAGGTCTGTCTCGATTATACCGAAGATAGCACTTTCCGTCCGACAGCGTCTTCCTCACACAGTGCCAGTTTAGACTAAAGCGAGGGCAAGACGCAGATTGCGGTCAATGATATGAGCGTCGTTGAAGCAATGCAGGAGCTAGGAAAACCAGGTGTTGGGGAAATAGAGCAAAGAAAACTCGCATGATTGTACCGAAACCGTGACCGATAAAACGGTCCATAAACGAACTGCGGTCCGCCTACAACCCGCGCAAAATAATAGCGACTAAAAATGCTTGAGGCAGGCTATTCGAAGCTGCACAGATGTAAGTTTCACAGCGTTGGACAGTTTGCAAATTAACTCCGATATTCAGAGAAGTTGCGAACGAGTGGAATCAGGGCGCCTTCCAACCGTCTCCGTCTCTGATCTCTAGCGAGGACCGCTCCTGTTCTGCCGACTCCCACCATACCCAATGCCACTAACCCAGTGGAGTCTCCTGCTGTTCTTCGCAAACTTAACAACAAGCTAGCTGACGGGCGAAGTACTGTGCTAGCTCCTAAGAGTGTGCTCAAGTGCCTTTCCATCAACTGTCTAAGTCTTCCCAACAAACCACCAGAAATCAACACGTGGTTTTTGACATCAAACCCCACATCATGGCCCTTACAGGAATTTGGCTAACCTCAGAAATTCTTACCCCATAGATCCACATCCAGGGGTACTTCAGCGGGAGACGGGATTCTGGCAGGGGATGTGCAGGTGCAATCATTTTTCGTAACTCCCTCCACCCTTTCACGATAATACAATTTCCCTAATTAACCGCCATCAGCAGTCTGTTGTCAGTCTTCTGTCTCTCATGGTTCGAGAAGCTCTTGCCAGATGTCTATCGCACTCTAATCTGCCGTCTGCTAAACAGCAGTTATCCCGTAACAGTGGCAAGCCTACCGCGGAAGATCGCCTGTTAACCTCACCTTCTGATTGCAGGCGACTTCAAGCCACCCAGCATGGGCTCGCCACGAGGCAATGCAACTCACTGCACATTTGAGAAAACCCTGCAGACGTGGTCCTACAGAAAACACGGATGCGATGCGCAGAATATCTGACCAGATATCGAGGAGGACAATCGCCCTTCCTTCTGGACCAAGCAATCGCCAAGGAGTACCTCTAAATCGATCTGGTCAAACATCTGCAACCGATTGGCAATACTGACCGGCTGCTTTTAAGATTTGGTTTCGTCGTCAGGCGGCTAGCCATTTCCCCAGAGCCAAGAATAACCAGGTTCTTCAAAGTACCAGCTCTGACTCTAAATGGCTTTCTCCACTCCGAATTATGTATCACGGCATCCGGATGCCCTGCGGGCACCGAGACCGAGAAGCTCAAAGGGCTCATCCCAAGAGACGAAAGCCGGTTCACTTCTGGAATCACAGCCTCATGCGATAGGCGACAACTCGTTCCCACATATACTAGGCGACTCCTTGAAAAAAAATCATGCCGGTTTTTTAGATAACATACAGAGGGCGAGAGGCCTCCAATCTACTCGCAACCCACTCAAGCATATAATGGGGCAGTGTGGAAGTATGGAGCTAATCGTCTTTACTCCATTTTGACCTAACAGCATTTTTCTTTCGGCACATGCGAAGCCAATAGGACATATTACTCACGCCGGTGACACTTAAAGATACCCAAGGTACTCCCAACACATTACTCATCATCATATCAGAGGAATTCAACCCCCGAAGGGCGGTTTTCTGAGGATTTCCAATGAAGTGGGAAGGAACAAGTTTAATTAGTTGTAGATCCGCTCCTTAGCTTTGTTGCTAGGGCAATCAACTGAAATAAGGCAACGATCCCCTTAATGGTCTGCTCGTCCGGGGTTTCCCGATTAAGCCAAGGTTTGTGTGATTTTCTGCCCCCAAACAATTGTCTGCTCTGAAGTCTTGAAATTGTCCTGTAATACATCACGGTAGCAGGGCCAAACCTGTAAATGCCGATTCTTACAACGTTAGCATATCGATAGAAGTGTGGATCGAAATTAAATAAAGTGTGGGGGCCAGGGTGTGCTAAACCCTGGCCATGAGGCCGCAGTTCACCCAGTCCCACACCAGCGGACGTAATCCAACTTCAGAACTGTCTCTTTTTACGCCGCAACAACTTAGGTTCATCCAACAGAAACCGGAAATCACACAAAACTTGGCTTAATCCAGAAACCTCGGACGAGCAGACCAATATGGGGATCGTTGCCTTATTTTAGTTAATTGTCCTAGCAGCAAAGCTAAGGTGCGGATCTACAATTACTTAACCTTCTTCCTTCCCAATTCATTGGAAATCCTCATAAATCCGCTCTTCTTGATGAACTCCACTGTAACAAATATCTCCAGGCTGGTATCATCAATAGACACAACCAAATTGGCCTAAAAAACCCAGAGTATTACTTAGCAGTTGACAGCCCTAAAACTGACTTTCTGCTTCATCCACCTGTTGTTACTGGCGAATTTCTATTTCCCTAGGGTAAGCTGGGGCAGACGTGCCGCTGAAGACCTCTTTGGACTGGGACCATACAACCTGGAATTATAGCTGTTTTGGATGCAGCATATCTCGTTACCAAATAGCAGCCGTTCCGGACACTCCTGACTTTGATGATTCCAAATAATAATT
The DNA here is from genome assembly GCA_008360955.1 of Fasciolopsis buskii. Lineage (NCBI taxonomy): Eukaryota > Metazoa > Platyhelminthes > Trematoda > Plagiorchiida > Fasciolidae > Fasciolopsis > Fasciolopsis buskii. The sequence continues at coordinate 28,979 of LUCM01004652.1, read as the reverse complement.
GTCTAGTGGATGCGGTCAATGCGATTTCTCTACTGGAACAAGCGATCACGATGCGCTTATTTCTGAGTATACTGTTCACTGGCCGACTAGCAGACAGGAATTTAAAAAACGTTGTACCTTACATAGAACGAACTTTGATATAATCAGCTCCTATCCAGCCGAGGAAGAAAAACATCTAAAATGTGAAGCCAGCGCCGATACCTTCAGTGAGCACCCGAGGGCTGCATCTTTTTGCAAGAGCACTACAAAAGGGGCCGACCCACGTCAGTACACTGACTTAGATTTCACTGTTTTAACGGGCCTCTTAATTAGTTCTAAGCCCGACTCATCCGCTGTTTAATCGCATCATTTCAACTGACATCTATTTTTCATGGAAATAGGAACTGAGCCACTCCAGAAACGTTTGTTAGCCGTTGCCGTTTATTGTCGATCGTTGATTGCTCAACCCCACTTGCAATTATTATCTTCCGACAACCGTTGGTGCATCTTATTTGACACAATTGAGCTAGCGGAAATTTCTCTGCCCATTTAACCTTTATTCTCTTTGCTCCGAGAACAAATATGGAAAAAGTGTCTCAAATAAAACGGAAAAAAATCCGGTTTCCGTGGCATGCATTCTTGATGTTCTACTAAAAGTAGGGAGCTGGATACACGACTTACAGTGGAAATTCTCGGGCTTATCCACTACAATAGTGTGTATTGCTCGAGTTGCAAGGTGCATCCGCAGGGCAGGATGAAATTCGTTCATGGATGATGCGGAAGAAGCGTAAGCAATTCAAATTAGAAGAGTTGGGTTACATGCTGCTTTGGATTGCTCTGGAAGCAAGATCGGAACCTGCAAAGCAATAAGTAGTGCACAAGTGTGTGGGACTCAAATCAAAGCTGGACAAACTATTTTGTAAGATCATACAAGGTTTTCCGCAAATGCTCGTGAAAACCAGACTGCGAGTAGTTTCTTGTTTAATTTCACCAATTGTACTTGTCGCTGGCAAAAAATTGACATGAGCATGGAGGCGGGTGTCGAAGTATGGCCGCAGGCGCAGACGTTAAGGGCTTCACGTGACGGACAGAAAAGTTAAGCTACGGAGATGTATATCAGCAGGGATATAATAATTAGATAGTAATTAGTCAAAAACCGGAGGAATGCCATGTAAGCTGAATAAGGAAATCGCATTAACCAATAACAAATGGCCGATAAAATGCTGGGGTAGGCGGTGGAATACTATCAAGTCTGCTGAACTATCTGGGAAACAAGACTTCACGAAACGTTTTGCAGGAAAATAATATGGAACTTTCCGGACTGCCGATTTCATCCCTATGCGGCTGGCAGCAAACTGAACTGAGTGGTTCAATAGAAAAATTTTTATATAAAGCAAACCGTTTTTAAATACACCAGTCAAGGATGACCTCTATGCTTTTATTTTTGTTGGCGCAGCTTTTAATCCCAGACAGCAGTACGTGTGAGGACTTTGGAGGGGCTCACAGGGCGATAGTAACTGTGTTTTGACCAGTCATGAAAATCCACCCGAATAAGACTATCCAAGGGGATCAGCGACTTGGTTTGGGTTGAGCGCCAAATCTGGCTAGCGGCGTCCTAGCAGGAGCGAGGAGCTAGTAAGTTTGGGGTCGCTCCTACGGGGGCGGAACAGGTAACAGCGCGCATAGCCTGGGTGCGAGATCTGAAATACAAGAGGGAGACCCAGTATGGCTTGGGTGCCAGCTTGGGATTATGGTGATTAATGAACGGTAGAGAAAAAAAAGAATCATCCCACCTAAGGTTGGTTGCGTGAACCAAACATCGGGCACAGAAGTAAAAAAGCATGGTGTGAAGCAGGATTTGCGACAAGGTAGGGAATTAAGGCTAACTGGCCTTAAGACATCTGTCGGAGGGTTTACTGGTAATAAATGAAACTGATGCCCTGATTAATAACGAAGAACTCATGCAGTAGGGTGGCCAGGGTCGTACTGGGGTCAGGTTGCCATCATGGCTCAAAGCAATTCAGTAGCATATGGTTGATAACTACTCCAGAGCACTATGTTGATTTTCTGCCGGTTGTCCCGGTCGGCATTCTTCGTGCTGCTGACCCGATGCAGAGAACAGGACTGTAAATGGACAATTATGAGGGCTGATGTATCGAGAATAGGGAAGAACGCTGAACTGCGGCATAGCTTAGTCTACTTCTGCTGATTCGTTTCGGTTTTTTATTGGAGCTGCACGACGGATGGTATAAAGGATAAGACGTTGGGGTCAGTAGTCTTTAAAATGAGACCGGTAAGGGTGGCACAGATTTACTTAATTTGAGTTGAACTAGAAATGTACGTGGTTGTCAAAAGCTTGGTCTAGACTGGTGTTGGTCCCAATTAAGCTGAGAAGTGAGGATAAGCTGAAAAATGGGGACAACGCAATCTTGAATTGTGTTAGGCTGTGGCGGGACCGGACACAGTCCGGTAATTTGTTCCAAAAGATAGAACAAATCATTGTGAAGAACTTTGACCCAGGAGATACTTTGGTAGTTGGCATTCTAAGGAACAACGACTTATTCTTGAGGGAATAAGAGCACTCATTATCGAATAGGATGGGGTTTCGAGTCGCATGTGCTTGCTACCTAAAGAGCATGGTTGGAAATTTCCCGAACTATACTTGTTTCTTCTTGCTTATTAGGGTTACTTTTCACGAACCTGGCACGTTGTTTGAATCTAGGATGACAACAGTTGTACGACAAAGTATCTAAACATCCGTTTACGTTTTTCCGGTGTCAATTTTACCTTACTTGATAGAAATGCAACCAGCACAACGTACATCCTAACCGATCCGTTTCTTTGCTTCTAACTTACTTCCGGAAGGGCACTGTAACCTGTTTGCACGACATGAAATTTCACGAGTTAAATTTGATGCGCCGTGCGGCCCTAATTATTGTGCATCCTAAAACTATCAGTAGTTTCCACACATGCGCAGGGCCGGCCAAGCAGACCCCACCTCCTTGAGGCTCTTTGAAGAGTATGGTATTCCGGAAGAACATTTACTATCATGCAGCCCCAATATTTGGGTCTCAATGTGAGGCGGTCTTCATTCCATCTGCAGGTGCTCTCTATCCCTTCATCCCTTCTCCCCAGTTGCCGAACCACTTATCAACATAAACTTTAGCCAGCGGAAATTTGAAAAAGTTGTTTAATAAAATGAGCGTACATAGGTCAGCATGCCGAGTCCCGAGGGAAGTTCCCTTTGCATTATGAAAACTGGTAAGCCAATATTTCCCAACGATTTTTTGATTAATATTCAATCCGGTTTCCCGGAACATCCTGGTCGTCATACCTATTTTCACAAGTAAACTCCTTATCAGACAAGTGATTATATGCCCATAAGACTGGCAAGGTTTGAGGAACGTTTCCGAACCCGCCATGAAACGATTCATTCCAGCCAGCTTGAGGAATAACAAACTTACCTTTACCATCCTTCGCGGTTTTCTTCCAGCCAGATCATGAATCGCAGGCATGTCTTGTATGATGAAAAGCTTACTCAGGGAGCGCAACGATGGATTAACTTTCCATGCAATGTTCATCGATTTCGCCGAAGCCTTTGTTAGAGTTTTTACGTTATTTCTCACAAGTTGGAATCCTACGGAATATGTAGCCAGATGTTTCCAGTTATTTGCAACTTCCTCGAGCTGCGGGCCTTCATCGTTTCCCCAGGCCCCTTACCTTCTAAGCCCTTTCCTTTTTGTACTGAAGTATCCCGGGTTTTCATTAGCAGACCAACTCTCACAATTAATTCACACCAATGGCCTCCGCAGAAACATGGTAGTGCGCATGTCAGTGTGCACTGATGATGCCACAACCTGAATCAATAAGGTTAAATAAAAGCGAGCTGGAATATGCTATGCCGAGCAATGGTTTACCCATTGGAACTTTCCCATCGGTGATGAAAAATAGATGAGAATGTTACCCGGTCCGGCTCATTTGTTTTCGGTTAATTACGCATAATGAGATGCGAACTGAGGAAAAGCAAAATATGTCAGGCTTCTATTTTCCCGAATCCCTCTCCTATCCTTACATTACCGTCAGCATCGTCATCAGACGGCTAGTAAGTCTGCATAAGGAGTGCTCAATGGGATGTCAAACAGCTTCTCTACTATTCCTGGGACAAATTCCCAGTGTTCATCGGGGGTTACATCCGACCCAAGCCTAAGCTTGGCGAGGAGATTGTGCGTGCTGGCCCGATTAAGTACCGGGACTTAATAAAAGGTGTGCGAAGAAAGGTTACAAAGTCGGTCCATGGACTCTCCAAAGTGTCAAGCCGTTGTTAAAAACAAGTCTCAGTCTCTGCTGGTATGGATTTGGCAAATACGGGATGGCTTGTTTTTAACGCTCAACCTCCTTCCATATTGCACTAATTACCTATGCGCAAAATCTTTGAGTACTTCAGGGGGCCAATACTAAGGAGCATTTAAACTTCAACCCAGAACCGATAATTTCAGGAACTTCTTTGTCCATGAAAATATGACTAAAGAACGGTCTGCCTGACGAGAGAGTGCGCACACAAAATAAAGACCCCTTCAAGTTAAGATTAGGTAAGATTTTGGCACTAAAGGGTAGCCCACTTTTTTTTAATTTCAAGTGGCCATCAGTCGTCCCTCTCGAAGCGCCAATAAAAAGGGAAAAAACAAAACTAGAAATGCACCTGACAATTTCCTTTGTTATTATCTTTGTTTTGTGCTTTCGCAGCCACCGAACGCCACTTAATTTTAGCCAAAAAGCTTGTCACTCGGTTGCTATGTCCTTGCCTCGTAATTGTCGTTGCGTGTTATTTCATGCAGCGCTAGCGATCAGCACATGATCAGCATTAACGCTTCGGAGTGCTTCATGCAGATAGTGTCTCCTGTTTTTGATTCCCAATTATTCAGTACCACGACCAAGAAGAAGGCGGCCAGTACCAAACAAACATTGAGTTTATACGCCCCGATTGTGAGCATTAGTTCACGACATTTCATTTATATCTGGAATAATTAGAGAAGAGTAAATGAAACATCAACATCTAAAAGGGGCTGGGGGTAAGTGATTATTTTCATTACATTATATTCCTGCATAACTCAGGTGTCTTGTTAGACGTTACATCGTCCTCTGTCACGTTACCTAAGAACTTCTGGCCCTCTGCTGTCTTCGATAGGACGTAAGCTCGAGGCCCGTTCGCCGGTTTTGGCCGATTGAAATGTGGGGTATTTGACTGCATGCCATCTGTTTCGTCGGAACGACACTGCAGGCAGAGTTCATCACCTACTGCAGCGGGGCATATGGTCGGCCCAACATTTTATGTAGCCTCGGTGGTCTCACCGCCGGAAGTATTTCTGAATATGAATGGAAACGTTTACCCAGTTTTACCTGCAATAACGCTGTAACACATTACAATACTTTACTTCCTGGACAGTGCCAAGAACATGCAGTGCGCATGATCATGACGTGCGGCGATATTGACGAAAGAGGATAAAATAATCAGTCACTTGCAAACAGTGGGAAGCCCGTACAATAGCTAGTAATACCTACGTCAAGTCGTCTTTGGCGAAAGCGTAAATAGTAACCACCTTTCACACGGAGTATTTCAGTCCAGTTGGACGTCTCGTCAGCGCCGCTCGGTGCCATCCCGCGGGCCGCCACGTACATGCAGCAGATCGAAATGAACTGACAACGCCACTGGAAAGTCCCTTGAGGTTGTCAGTTTTTTAAATGTTGGGAATAAACACGAATCGTACTTGGTAGAATGACAAACGCGTGGGAAGGAAAAAAGCAACAAATCAAGGAGCGGGGACTTTCGGGGGCGGTTTATTGCGGACTGCATAGTCTGTTGAGCAGTATATTGAATGGACACATGCAGGGTAAAACGCAAATAATTTGGAAACACTGTATTTTGGGCAAAGAAGAAGGTGGCATGGGGTATAGATTGTGCAATCGTATGTCTGATCCATGAAGTGTGTTTTCGGTAATTTGATTTAATGAATTTCAGTTAGATCCATTGTTAGGGAGGGGTCGGAAAAAGAAGAAGCGAAACCGGAATCAAACCGTGCAATGTCCGGTGGATCCTTGTGAGGAATAGCTGCCGGGAGCAGCAATCTATTGTCGAACTTCGCAGAGCAAAATAAAGGATCATGAGGAATGATGGCCCTCAGCCACTTTCATAAAGAATGTTTAGGTACATGTAAAACGTGAACTCGTGTCAGATACCACTAAAAATATTCCCCGTGTACGTCCGTTTTGTATGGTTTTGGCGGAACTCTAGAGAGAAGCAAGAGGAAGCCAGTACAAAATGGCGCACGTGAACAAAGAGACTAAATGGCTGTTTACCACAACAGTGTTAGTGGGTGGGTCTGACCAAGTGCTGGCCGCCAAAGCTGAAAAACGCCAATGAGGAGTAGAACCAGGAGGTTTAATCCGCCAACCTAGTTGTACACGCACACCGCTGCAACCGAGCTGCCCGCCCGATGAGCGTTGGCCAAAGCGGGGGATATGACCAAGCCCGCACTAGTGTGGTACAGCTGGTGTACAAGGGGGTGAAAAAGTGAATGCAAATATGGTGCATGTAGGAGGAGTGAGACACCATCATTATAGTCGTATATTTCTCGGATACTTCGAGAGGCATGCCAGGTTGCATGATCAAATTTTACGGGGCTATTGCAGGTCAAACTGAACAAGCAAGTAAACGTTTGGGTGGAAAATGAGAAGAAATGACAAAACTGGCACATCAAGAGGAACACGGCGTTTATGCGCACCAAGTGTGAATATCGCAGGTGCAGAGTTCAATTGGACGATGATGGCGGGCTTGGAGACGTCCGCAGTATTTGGGTTTAGTGGGTCTATAAAATGGACATTAATGGTAAAATGTCATGAAGAAAGTCCCCAAAGGTCTTGAGTGCAAGGTAAACACTTGTCAACGGACCAAAATAGCTGGCGGAAAGAGCACTGATGGCCGATAGGTACCATGCATTATAATGGATATGAAAAAGTATGCCGGCCATCTTACCATGGATCCTGGAGCCAAGAAAATAGTCAAAAGCCTTTTGAAGATGCGGAGAGACGAAGAACACTGGTGAAGTTTTGGTTAACCACTGTTTGAAGACATGAAAAATGGAAACGTCGTCGGCATTGGGGCGTGAGGATTGATATGATATGCGTTGAATAATATGTTACACTGGTAAGCCAGTATGAAACAAAAACGGGTTTCTTCGCTTTTTTGTTTGCGTTTGAAAACTCACCTGATAGCGACTGCTAGTACGGTGAGAGCCAAGGATCTAAAGGGGAAAACTGAGGGGTGATGTTTGAGGTAGACAATGGTAGCGGCTACTGGAACAGGGATCTAAGCGTGGGTGCTTTCGTGGCAATTGGATGTCAACAAGGCAAGAATGTTAGACACGGGCGGGCAGC
>LUCM01004652.1:0-14271 GCA_008360955.1 Fasciolopsis buskii | reverse complement strand
GGGTTCTTCCGGAATATCGTGTTGCATATTTCCTACAGGCTTAGTCTCATTTGCAAATGAGTATGATTGAAGCATTTCATATGATAACGAGTAATGGCGGGTGATAGCGAATGTTTTTTAGAATAACATTGCAGGTTATGGTTGCCACACCTGTTTGGCGAACGGTGTTGGATTGTAAGGTGATGGGTGAAGAGGGCATGGGTGAGCTACCATATTACGCCAGTCAAACGATAGGTTACAATGATAGGAAGTCACTAGTTTTAGCATAGTACCATTATTCCTATGCAGAGAATCGCGAGTAAGCATCTGACGTGGAACTGCACGTAACCAAAGTAGCATGCGCTGTGTCGAGCTCTTGTTTGAAGGGGAGAGACTCAGGTGCATTACTATGTACACTAGTATGAGATTACTTCTCCTTCCGCATAGAACGAAAAGGACATTAATGCGTTTTTCAGAAGCCAATCCATTTCATATACTCGCACCTCAAGTGAGTCATGGGTGTTTATAGATTGATGAGAGTAGGGTACATAAACTACTATTAGTACTTGTTTTAAATGCCAAAAAATAATCGTGACAGAATCCCAAGCGGATGGGGGAGATTATCCATATGACGAAATATCTAACAAATAAAAAGTTGCTCTAACGGAAGTCACAGCTGATAAAAGTATTCTAATAACATAAATTTTGCAGTTGCTTTGTTCGAGCGCAATCTCTATAAACGGCATGCCAGTTATCGTTTCACAAACATTCAAGAAAATAGGACTACAATAATCCTGCTCTTTCAGCTCCCACGAGCAAGCCGACCATCAGAGCGCGGCAGCCAGAAAGACTTCTACAATGATCTTAAGGGCATTCCGCGCTCAAGACTGCAGAATAATTCACATTTCGGTCCATTCGCCCACCTAGAGTACTGCCCGATTATCTTCAGCCATATGCGTAAAGAAGATCGAATTGCAATCGATAATGGGCAGCGTGCATTACAGAAAAATCTCGTAGTCCTCATCCCAGGCCTAAACGTACAGGCCAATGCGCTGCTTGCGACTTGAACCATCTGGCTTCTCCAGTTTAAATTTAACCTTGCATTTCTCTGTAATGTTTGTCGTAATAACGTCCAATCTACTGCAAAAGTCACACACGACGCTGGTGGTCCCCGTATCCACTTCGTAGTATTTCCTACTCGTTGGGAATACCCAAGACTCGACTATCGATCAGGGCGAAACTCTTCACAGTTGCTTACTTTAACTTGGAACGAATACTTCCCAAGTTCCTTGCGTTTGTCCCAATTTAGCCCAGTTTTCAAGCCCAGATGCCAATTACTGGATGTCCCGCCTTTACCTAACCCAACACGAGGGTAACAATTGGACTGGACGAGGGCCTACAACATCGCTAGAATTTTATTCCATGGACCGAATGTTACTTGAGGTCATCATCTGGACGGTCTTCATCTATACTTACATCAGTTATCGCTCATCCCCGGTAATGCGCTTTTTGACCTCCCTTGAATGATTCACCCTCTTCTCCATTGCTTAGAGTAACTAACTTTGAGCTTCCCCTGAATATGGCTACGAAAATGTCAGACGTAACATCTGTGGGGGATCCATGCTTCTATCACATCCGTGAAATTAAACAAAATTTCAGCCGGCGTACCTGTCGCCTGCTTCTTTGTTCATCTTATCGCCTTTAACTCGCTGCAAGGCTGAACAAGCTCGTTATTGTAGCCCCAAGCCTTCAGCATGCCCCATAAAACTGCTTACCACAGGCTCCAACTCTCTATTATGCAATTACCGGAAACAGATGCACTTATGTTGCAGGATGTATTCGCGATTCATATTAATCACCATTAAGCCCCTAGCTGGCACCCAAGCCGGACTTATTCCCTCTCGCGTTCAGATCATCGCACCCGGAGCGCAGACGCGATGCTACGCTTCGTTCTCGCAATGGCAATTTCAAATCTCGTTCATCCTTACCATTTCCTGCTATGGACCTTTAGCTAAACTGCGCTCGATTTCTGGGCCCGGTCGACCGAAACTACGCGGATTACCTGCTGGATATCCTGAACTTCGCACTTGCAATTGAAGCAACCGCGGTAACTACTTGTCTCGCGGAAACGGCTTGCGCATTCTCATTTCCCCAACCCGGTACTTGCTGACTAAAGTGAAAAGCGTACTGACAACAAAAGATGGACAGCATAGCAGAGGCGCATTCTTGACTGGTGTATTGCAGGTAGTTTTCTGACGACAAAATTTTCTTTTTATCTGCCGCCAACCACCTGGACATTCCTACCGTAATCCGTATGCAAATATAATCGCTGTTCTCGAAATTTCCATATCCGAATCTTCAGAAATTTACTCCAGATAGTTGGAGGCACTCTTGACAGTCTTCCTCCGCCCTCTGCATTCTTTGGCCATTTGTTGTCAAATAAGCGTCTTAGCCATTTACATATTTTCACCTGTTTTCACCCACTTTCAACTAGTTATCGCATTAACATTGCATGTCGTTTCTTGAGCTTAAAGTTTCAGCCATTATTTACCCGCCCCTGGGGGGGGGGGGGGGGGGGGGAGGTTGTGGACTCCCGCCAGTATGCGTGACCATCCGCTGTTGAACTCCGTCCACGTTTTGCGCCACAAATGTAGCACATTTGGTTCACTTTAAAACCGAAGGACTTCGTAATCTGCCTCTTGCAAACAGTCCCAAGAAACACTTTTGGTTTTGAAAAATGTTTTCTACTTTTCCTTTCCACCTTGTCACTTTTACTTTCCCACCTTATTCCGCTTTCGGTTCCTATTCATTTTGCACTTTCACCGCATCATCCTTGCAAAACTTTGATCTTGCCTTGCGCATGCCTCTCGCAAATAGAGAAATATACATTATTTTTATTCTAATCAGGCAAGGCATCCACAAACAAATCAAAACGATAAGTAGGGAGGTTGAGCGAAAATGGTGTAAAAGGCTTAGTACCAATTTGCCATGTTGATGGAACGTGAAAATTTCCCAAGTCATGTAAGCTCAGTAGTCTCGAGCATACCGATTTACAGGCAAGTCCATGGGGTCCCCAGATTTCTGTTAAAATTTACTGTCGAAATTTACTCATTAATGAAGACGCCAAGACTACGCTTTGTTACTTCCTATTGAATACAATATTAAGTCTACTTTTGTCGGAAAACTAATTGACCATCCGCCAGCCTACGATACACGAGTTGGCCGATGGTGCATATGCTTAATCCGATAGATGGCAAAGAAGCTCACACACTGCCATAGAAAGCAAGGTAACGTGAACGCGCAAAGTCCACATTGGCGTTCCTGCAGTTAGTGAACCAAAGGGAAAGAAGTGATCAGGTATGATTGCCAGCCAGGTTTTGTAAGCAGTAGCAGTATTATATGCGGGTGGTTTTTACTAAAAACATAGATACTGAACCCCGCTTGAGAGAATTCACGGCGCCCAACGCCAGGCAATGCGCAAACGGGAAACTTAACAAAAAGGACAAGATAAACGAGGGACGGAAAATGAAATAAATCATGTCTAATCAACTGATTTCTGTTTTCTCACATACTGATGTTTCTGTTGCGCTTCGGATTATTTTTATTTTAGAAGAATGGTAAAAAAATGGTGTGTGGGAGAAAAGGAAAAAGAATATGAATAAGAAAAAGGAAATAGAACGAACAAGTGGAGCAAATACAGAAGACATCGTGACCGAAGAAGTGAGGGACGACGGACGCGTCGAATCGATGAGGGCGTACGTGTGGCAGAATTTCTTTTATGTACGAGGCATGTTTCAAAGAAGATCACCAGCATTCCGCCACCGAATTCTGTTTTCGGCCATATCTTTCAGTGTCTCAACTATAATAATCTTCGTCTTCTTCGGATCCCAAACATAAAGACGCGATTCTTCAATCGAGGCCAAAACCGAATCTAACCTTTTGGCCTCTTGATGAATTGTCATAGCCTGACCGCTATGGTCGCTTCTTTCGAGTCGCTCGGCTTTAAAGCTAATATATGGCAGTCATTGAACTTCAAATTAGCAAGAACATTTTCAGCGCTGTAATAAACAACCAGTAAAGAACGTTGAGACTAAGAACAGTTTTGTTCTGCGGGGTACGAGCATAAAATTGACCTTTTTAGCTTCCGTTGGGTTTGCTTGAAGATCGCGCTTTAATAGTACTTTGAATATTCAGATGTCGTGTTGGCTTGTTTATTTCTTTCAAAGTTGCAAATGTTCAGTGAATGGGTTCTTCGCATAGCCCAAAAGTCGGATAGACAGAGAAGATTAACTGCGCGGAGACTTCAAGATCTATAACATATGCGACAGTTGCCGACCCTTGATTTCGCTCCGCACCTACGAATTCAGTTGTGTATTGATGCGCGAGGAGGAGTGTTCGAGTGTTGTCTTAAAAGTGGTCTCCGCGATGTTCGCAGTTTCTAGTAAGCGGTGTCTTGACGGAGTTCGTCCTGGACCGTACTGTTCCACTACATGAGTCGGTCTCTGGGATAGTGTGTGTGGGATTCCCGGGAGAGCTGTCAGTATGATTAAGCTGTCTTCTGGGGAGTTTGCGGGGACCTCCAGTGGCAGGTGAGCCGCATTTCTTCAACACAGCTCTAGTATATAGTATAATATCGGTGAGTGTAGATAATCTTCACTATGACACTACGCAGTTGTTGGACTATCTTGACTTTCAGTAGCCTGTTCAACCAATTATCATCCTTATATTCGTTTATAGTCGGAGACTTTTAATGCGAGACTGACCTTTATGAGACAATTGCCAGTTCATCTCCCTACTAGCGTGGTTTTAGTCATGTAGTACTCTAGTCATATACATCTCATGAGCGTGCCTATCCTATTACTCCAGCATTAGAGAATCTCTCTGTATGTAGAGAGTGTAAATGATGAAGACATCTGATGTGCGTCTCCTCAGTACTCTGACATGTTTCTCACCTCGATAAAGCATACTTCTGATATAGTCTCTATAGACGCTGCCTAGAAGCGCAATGGTGCTCCAAACGTCGATCAGACCCAGCGATTGTAGCGATGCGTCGTTTTGCTGGGGTGCGGCCGCTGCAGCTCCCGGGTTGAAGTTACCATGTATGAACATGCGGGACCAGTGATGTGCGATCTAGTAGTATGCTGCCTAGTTCTGTAGAGCGTTGCTCTATCAGTTGGGGTAGTGATACCGGACTGCGTTCCGTTATGATCACGCAGTCCTCTCGCGAATGCTATCTGGCAACGCCCGTAGTAATGTCCGCTCGCTCATCGCAAGCGCTTTAGTCGGTACTTATAGTATTAGCTGGTAGCCCTCTTACTGAGACTTTGCTTATGTAAATATATTCTACTCTATTTGCAGAGGATTGCGTACGTACACACAAGCGTGAACCTCAAGGTTAAACACATATAGTCGCGTGTGGATATAAAGTCTACCGATAGGGGTGCTCCGCTCTCTCGGGATGTTCTCTCATATCTCATGATATTGATTTACATGTATTACTAGTCATCTTCGAATAAACCGCCGCATCCATAGGAACTCATCAGGGCGATAGAGTCTCTGGTACACCCTGTCCAATATATCTCGCTGAGTGCCAACCGTGACTGGCTAGAAACCGTCTTTCTTGCAATGTGGTCGTTAAAGCCTATTTGGCGAGGATGTTGCGCGATCTGCGCGATTCCAATTGCATTTGCGTGGTATGGGTATCTGGTTAGAAGATTCCCAGTGTTGTGGTGTTCCGAGTCAGCAGGCTTTCGTTCAGTGAGGCTGTCGTGTCACTGTACCATCGATATGCTCATGATCCTCGCTCATAAATAGGCCCTACTGCTTTTATTTCATACAGCGCGAGTTTAATGTAGTGTCCGCTGTATCGTTCCCTGGGAGTATGGAGACTATGACATGGCGGGGGCAGGTTTAATATCCTACGTACTCGCTCGAGACACTGATTCAATTGTCGCGAAGTTAATAGAGTCTATAAATGGCCGCCTCCTGTTTTGAATCAGCAATAATAGCTCTGTGGCGTAATTATTTCTGTCCTCATATATTCAGTTTTCCCTCCCTCACCTCACCACAGTAGGGCCTTAAAGCATAATATATAACAGGAGAGTGTGTATCTTCTCACTTTTTCTTCATACTCGAACGGTGCTTTTGCTCTGTGTGTTGTCTCTGTTATGGATCTCACCAATATTCTTATATGCATTTCTTCTGTGTTCTTTTCCTCTCTCTGCAAATGCCTGTTCACTCCTATCGTCTTCCTAAACAGAAGCCATCTTAATCGCTAGTAATGGCATATTCCTGATGATTTTAGTCTTTGCTCATTATACATTATCATGATATCATTTAGACCTAGGGTTTCGCAGCGCGAAATATAGGGATCTTATTCTAGGTCACGTCTCTGATTATGTCTGGCGACTTCTTGACCCGGTCGATTGCATCTATATCTGCTGTATGCGCTCAGGCATGATGAAGGCGCGATCGATGCCTGCGCTTTCGGGTTGGATAGTCCGTAACGTTCTGTTTGCTCTCGGGGTTTCATTGCGACGGCCTTCACAAAATAAAAAGCAACTCAAACCGGAACACCGCTAGATTAACAAACCTCGATCACGTGCGGTTATTCAAGACTTCATGACTTTCAAGTCACAATTTGATCGTAGAAGCACATGTTGTGTTATTATATCTGCAATGAAGAAATGAATGATGTTTGCTGTTGACATTGGCGTCACATGACTGATATGTCGACACGTGGTTGGATCGTTATCCATTGAAGGTATGAGAATGGATTTGGCTCTCGACCGATTCCTTGAAGCGGAGTCGTGCGGCAGCAGACTACGCATAGCACACAGTGCAACACGATAGTTGTTCTCCCGGATGCGCAGTCGATAGGGAGGCTCGAGTATAAGATGGCGCATGAAAATGTATCCAAAATGTCATGGGCCAATCAATCATAATGCAATCCGCTTTAAGAACAAACGGTCTTGCATCTACCTCAGAAGAAACAGTATTTAGTACGCCGTTCAATAGCGGAAACTTTTCGGCGAATACAAACGCAAAGCAACATTTGGTTACCATCCTTTTTGAATGTGATGATTGTTTTACTGCATCACTTCATAGAGATTTGCATGCCCATCCTTCAAAATGAACTCTTTTTAACGGGCCAGTTAACTTGCCCATTAAGGCCAATCAATGTCTTAATTACGTCATGTAATTGTTGGTGCTGAGGTAATGCGCTTACTGGGGTTTGGCTCACGCGAGGATTCCTTCCGTTTTCACTGCAGATTGGTGACGTTTGGCTTGCCTCTACCTTTTGCACATTTGTGTGTCACTTTAACTGCGGCTCCTACGAACCGTCGAATACTAGATAAATCTGACACTTGACCACTACAAAAAATGACAGTTCGAAAGCTGATATCCGGTTGAAGTATATTTTGACAGGAGTGTTGCGAGCGAAAAGCGTGTCGTGAGTTACGCAGCAGAATGGCGAACACGCGATGCGGTCAACGTCTCGTGTTACAGCAAGGTATCCGAGGAAGGCAATCGCACGGCTCGCTACAGGGCCCCTGCTTCATAAAAAAACCATCAACGGAGGGCTTCGATTTGGACCCCACGGAACAAGTAGGAAACTGGCGGAATTCGTGGGCCTTGGCATCGATCGTCAGTCGACCATATTGGGATAAAAGATCAGCGTTATCTTTGTCTTTCTAAACATCATTTCTTATTCACATGCTTTAAAATAAAAAAAAAATCAGCGCCGTTAATTGCGGCAACATATTATCATTTGCAGTCTAGGGTTGGGCCATTTTGTCATCCATGACATATCAGACGCCTTTTTGATCTCGCATTTACTTCATGTACTACAAAAACGCAATTGATTATACGTATATTTTATTTTCGGTATTTGACGAAACTGTTTGTAGCAACATCCCTCTCCTAAACAAAAGCCCTCCTCGTCTTCCACTCTTCAGCAGCTGCAGAGCAGCACCTCGATTTGTCGATCGATGGTAGATATATTTATCTTTCCTTTATGCTGACACAATGTGCTCCAGAAATTTACCTCCCTATTTTGCTACTGTTTTATGTCACACGATTTTACTGCAGTGTATTTCATTATTCCTCCTCAGTCCTAACTTTCGCCTCTTCCATGCAGTTTCAACTTACTTGAAACTGCAAGCGACTGGCTTTGATGCACAAACAAATGTTGCCTTTGGCACCTGCGAACGGTCGTGTCGAATCCATGTCTAGAACGATTACCTTAGCTTGAAACCTTGCACTATATTATCATCCTCTCATTACGTTTGCCGAAAGTTTTGCATGGAATATGTACTATTTACGTCTTCTTGTGCTCACCCTACTTCACTCGCCCCAGGCAAATGTACTTGTGATCCTGCCATCGAACTTGCCTCTGGATGCTCGAGAATTATGAAAATTTTGATTACTATTGCTAACCTATCTTGCCACTTTTACAGCCCACCATCTTTGCCGTACTCTTGAATCCTCAGCAGCAGGAGGCGTCGATCTACCAGAACCGGAGTTCTATCGAAGTCCAGTTACTTCATTCAATAATTGCATAAAGCGTTTAAGTTAGGACCGGTGTTTCTGAAAGATATTTTGAATATGGTTCAGCACAGGGTGCCATGTTAGGTGCAGAAACGTGTGGTCCTTGTCAGTGGCTTCAAGAAGTCTGCAGATGAAGTTGGGCGGGCAATGTGGTCCTTGATTATCTGCTTCCGGGCCTGGTCCGCTTTTGAAGATAGACACTACAGTTGTAGCTTTTAATTCCTTTGGCAACATCCTTGCTGAAGAGCTGGCTTCTACAACATGCACACCGGTAATAGCCGGATAGTTCTGATATTGGCCAACTGCTCTTCAACATTTTTAATCTTTGAATGGAAATGTGCCTTCGCTAGCTGCAAATCGTCCATTTCCGGTGGAGGCAGTGGTTCAACCAGGCCCCTAGTAAAACTCATATCCACTTTACAGAGACCTCTAAATTAGCTGCTTATTTTATCCTTAGAGACACCGTTTATTGGGGCAGAATTGCTATCCGTTTCTACGTGGTCAGCCCCGTCGCAGGTGCCTCCTTTGAGTGAATGTATGTGCACGGCGATAATGGGCTACTTCGAGCGCTCGGCTGACTTCATCGCATAACGGTTCTTGTCGCCTTTCACTAGTATTTTAGCCTAGATTTTAACCTTGGTAGACACACTGCTTGCCCATGTACCATTTGGTTTCTATATGGAACCCAAGCCCGGTCTCAATGTTTCGCAGCTCCGATTATTTCAGTCAACGGCCACGCTCCCCTTCTTTCTTTTATTTTTTTTCTGGCAATGCACGCCCATCTAGAAGGGATACCATGGACTCCTTACCGGCCACCAGTTTTCCGCGCTAGCCTTATTAGTGCCCCGTGGCATCCACAACGTATTATCACGAAGCTTTCCAATATCCATTTCTTCAAAGATTCTCACTCTGTTTGACGTGGCCTTTGGAAACCAGGCATACGCGGTCATTAAGTGATCACATTTGCTCATATTAGAAACGTTCGGCATTTGCTCCAAATCCCTCGCCGTTGTTGCAATCACGAGCTCGAGTGGGGATGGTGCATATCTAACCAAAAACCTGGCGTTTTCCCTTTATAGTGGCATAGAATTATTAATCAGCCAACCTGGATAACAAATTTTTCATAATTCCTGGAGTGTTAATATGCAATGCGTTCACATTCCGTACGATCTGCATCTCGGGAAGAACAATCTTTGTCCTTTAAGGCTTGGGAAATTCGATTATCTTAATTACTCAACCTTGGCGAGGGTCACAGCAACCCAGTTTGACCGTGTTTGCCCACATCATTCTAACAGTCTACACTTGTACATTCCTGTTGTGCAGTCTAACTTTAAATAACCAAATTGCCTAATGTTTCTAACAAGGATGAATGCTTTCTTCCCAAATGTCCCTTCCTTCGGTCCTGCCTACTAAGGTGCATGTTTCTACCATTGTTCTATGTAACCGCGACAATCAACACTTAGAATTCATCAGCGGACAAAACTAGTTCGACTCAAGTGGTATCCACACAACGTAGATCACCACCTCAGTAGATCGTAATATTGCAGTCGCAGCTTGTATAAGTCCAGTGATGTGTGGCTATCTGCAATTTCGCGAGTCCCAAACCCCGGTGCATTATACGTGATTTCCCACGATGAATTCTGCCTCCTAGGGCGCAACCAGAGCGGGGCTGTTTTATGGCTGTGGCATTTTAAGCCCTGTAGTGTCAGTAAAGGCAGGTATTACACGTCTATTCTTATCCTGAAAGTTGCATGTCTCTTTTAAGGGACTGCATGGACACTAACCAATTGCTGCTCTCTAGAATCATGTTCGGGGAGTAAGTCTCCACTTCCAGCATATTTAGGAACAGTTTATGATATACTGAGGACCGGAGCTCCCACAACAACAGCGAAGGCAAAAGCATAGTTCTCAAGCGTTGCCAAAACACATGCGGTGGGCATGACCAAGGATGTGACAAAATACTTACACATGCAAAGGAACGAAAAAGATAAGAATAGTAGTATGACCAAAAAGGTCACGACTGACTGAGAAGTCGTCAATGTTGCCGAAAGGTGAGCAGCGGTAGCGCAAACCAAATTCTTTTAGGATAACCAAAGATAAGGGCCAGGAGATAGAAAACACTCGAATCGAAGTATAGTGCTTTTGGTGGCAGAAAACAGCATCTGCAAAGATGAGCACAATCGGTTAGGAGGACTCAGGTTATCCATTATATGCTGGATGGTGGTAGTTAGATTTGGGGGATCAAATATACTAAGCACTTTGGTATAATCGGCGAGGAGACATGGAGCGCCGTGCCTTACGGAAGCAAATATGTCTTTAGCCTACACGAGAATGGGCAAGACCTTAAAATGTCACGTTGAATAATGCACCGGGTTACCGGCTGAAGAGCTGATAGATGGCCACCGACTCTAGCAGCCTGAAAGCTGCCCGCTGAGTGCAAGTAACGACATAAAGAAAGGGGATTTGTGACCGCAAATGTGCGAAATTTGGATATAAGACGGGTATGGAGTCTGCGATAGAAAGCTTTTGTCAAATGAAAGCAGACTACAACAGCAGAACAAAGTGAAGAGAGCAAGAAACTCGAATTGGCGGAGCAGGATTTCAGTTTAATTAAGCCGAGAAGACTCACACAGAGCAGGTCGTTTGAATGGAAGATATTGTTGCATGTGAGACTTCCCTATCCACTAAATGATTTTGCAGATTATGGAAATATGGTTGACTAAGCGGTAGTTTTCGGGGTCGTGATGAGTGAAGAAATGGCTGAGGAAAATCCTCCGAAAATCACATTTTGTGTGGGATTTCACGTCAGCACTGGTGCCCAAAGGACTATGGTGCCTTATTTTAGAATTTTACGGCTGTATAAAATTTTGTTCCTTCGCACTCACCGCATGGGTTTAACGGTTACTGTTTTGCATCCCACGTGAACAACTGCATATTTCTTTACGGTGACATGGGCCCTCGTTTTGAGCCTTTGTGATAGCACATTTGAGGACTATTTGTACCTGTATATTGGTGCAGTTTACAATTCGGTATCGCGGAATTCAAATGTCTTTGGTCTTGTGATTCGACTTTGCATATGCACTGCTCAAACGCTGTTTACATTGGGAGCTCTTCCCTTTAAATAAGGGAATGGTGTCAGAAGTTTGCCGTTGGGAAGTATCAAATGAGGGGGTAAACAGGTTTAAAAGGAGAAGGGAGATATAAGAGCCGCCTAGACGGTTGATGCCTGGAAGGTGCCACCGCGACCAAAATAAAAGGAGGGATTTACTGCGACGGTGAGTTTTCTAATTAAAGCCTCAAAATATTCAATAGTGGAAGGTGTGGCGGTTATGAAAAGAAATCAGACTGGGGGAAACTACTGTGTTCTTCGGAAGGAAAGAGACTAGTTGATCCTAAGCAGCTCTGAGATGTCTTCTTTAGTGTCCGCTTTGATTGGCCGGGAAATCATGGATTTCGGCAGCTCCTGAGGATTGTGCGTGGACCGCGTCAAAGGCAGTCTGGTGGCACCTTTCTGTTTATTAGATGGTATTCTTTGGTGGCGAATAGGGCAGGAGAAAAGTCTCCAGCCAGGTGGAATTTGTTTTGGAGCGCAACGATTTTACGCTCCAGGACGATAAGATAATGATGTGCGGAGCAGGGGTGAGGTAATGGAGAGGCAATGGAAAGGGGAAGAAACGGTGTTCTATATTGAGTCAGCGGCTAATTGGGACTTGGGGTGGGGAAAAAGTCTTGATTTAGAGTGCGGTTGTGGTTAGGAGAGATTATTATTTGGTGCGAGGGGAGCAAGTGAATTGGGATTTTGGCACGCAGATGGATTTGAGGCACCGCAAACCTGCGGTATACTGCTTTTTAGTCACACGTACACGCAGTAACGTTGACTTCGGTGACATCGAGAATATTTATATCCCACTCAGGTTTTTCTACACACCGAGACCATTTGCCAAAACGCAGATGTGGGATGAATTTCTGGAGAGCACCGGGAGAAGAATGGTAATGGCGTTTGGAAGGCTGAAGTCCCCGGCTATAGTTCTGAAAGATGGTGGATTGTCCAGTGCAAAATAAAAAGAGCCAATTATCCAGTGGATATATTTTGGATATCTCTTGGGGGCACCAAGTGCAAGTAATAATTATCTCCTCATCTTCTACCTAGGAGGTTCGTTGTGGATCGGATGGAACAAGTGGCCTGAGGTTTTCCAGAGTGCTTAATGCAGGGGAAATGCGGGAGCTGACGTCTAACAATGAGGCTTTCGGTCGATAGCTGCTGACTCTAAGTTGATAGTTGGTGTATTCAGTAGGATTTTGGGCTGACAGGGGCGTTGAAGACAGAAAAGCAATGAATAATGGAGCCGTCCTCTGCGAAGTCTGAGTTACTTTCGGACACCGTTTACCTTGTAGGGGGTGAATTGTGTCTTTATTCGTACAGAAGAGGTCAGTGTAGATGAACGATTCTCCAAGTATTCAGTAAGGCACGTGAGAATGGTGAGATGACCCGAAATTGGCGTTAACGGGTTAGTTATTGGGATGTTTTGCAGATGGAGATTTTCCCGAGAGTAAAATGGAGGCATAAACATTCTCAGCAGGCGTGGCGCGTTTCTAGAGTTGTAAGTGGAATTTGGTCAAATCGCTCCCCGATAGGAGTGCACCTGAGGGATTGGGAGGCTTCATCGAGCAAGAAAACTAGTAGGGCGGCGTACTTGGACAGCAGGCAGGACTACAAGGGCTGAACACACTGACGACGTATATCACCAGATCCAGAGTTTGGCAAATATGAATTCTTCAGGGCTGGTGTAAATGTGGTTCTGTCATAACACCAAGTAGATAGACAGATTCTTCTAATGACTTAACCTTCTTGCGTAAGTCAAAATCACTTGGCAGAGCTCACTGAGCGGAATATTGGGATCACGCTGTACCTTACTTTGGCATATATGACTTGGAAGTACATAATCGGTGACATCGACAAGCCAGGGTATTACGTTGCGTTACCGACGAGGCCCACGGCAAAAGCAAAGCGGGGATTTCAAAAATGTTGACAAAAATGAAATAAGTAACGAACATAGTATGTAAGTGGGACATGCAGTTTGTTAAATGTGATCAGTTCACGATCAATATGCTTGGTTAGCAAGTGAACAAAAAGATTTTCAAAATAAGCATTTAAAGTCGGATTAGTGATGGTTATCGAACAAAGTTAGGTTATGCGAAACAGCAAGAGGGTAGACGTTGCTTCGCGGGTCCGAATTAAGACCGCTGAGAGATTTGAGGGGGGCCCGAAACAGTCTCCTAACCAACGACTCATATACGCCAAAACAGGCACGTTGGTACAATCAGAGGTCGTCTTGCAAAATGTCGGCAAACACCCTGGTTTGCATCTCGCAACATTTCTCCACAAAATTTTGCAATAAAAGCCTATTAAGATCCTAATGCAAAGGCCCGCACAAAGATATCCTATGACGCGCAAAATGAATATAAATGTGAATCAAGGACGCTCATATTCTCCTTCCAACGATCTCTATACCTAACTGCCTTTTCCTAACGCAAGTGTCTACAGCAAAACAAAACAAGGCTAGCGTTCATATCTGGAAATGGTTGCATTGATTGGTTTGGTCTCTTAACGAGTGAGAAGTCAGTTGCAATTCTTCTCTATCTTGAAATGAAAGGAAATCATACATGAACTTATTGCGTTCAGCATCATAATCATCATCATCGTTCAGCGTTAAACAGCAAGGCAAGCCTCACTGACCGCTG
>LUCM01004650.1:484967-495792 GCA_008360955.1 Fasciolopsis buskii | reverse complement strand
GTGGAGGAAGCCCTGTGGAAGTCAGCAGATGACATGGCACCGTGAAATGAAAAAATGCACAGCGAACTTAAATAAAGTAGGTATCTCACGTCTTCGTGGTTAGGATCCGAAACGCCCGTCAATTAGCTATGAATATGGCAGTGAACCGTGAACAGTGACGATCATGTTGTCATTTTCTATCGAAAAAGAATGATTGAAAAGTACATTTGAAGAGTTAGACTGTGTTCCGGTTACACCAGCATCTTATCGATTCCCACTTGTGTAGGTCCAGCCCCTGTTCTCCTTTGATATTCACTTTTTATCAAAAAATGTAACCTCGGGGAAAAGGCAGCCGTCAATTAGGCTTGGCTTGCTGTTTAACGCACAACGCTGACGATGGATATAACCTGACTGTGCGACTGCATGTCCCGTTGGACCAGAACAAAGTTGCCTTGCATTTTTGATACGGGTTCGTGGGCTCACCTTACATCATGTAGTACGTGTACAACGACCTGCGCGATAGTCGTACTTGTGAAGAAGGAAGGTTATGCTGCGAGGTGGTAATCGTTCGTATTACTCTTGGCAGTGGCATACGTAAAATAGTCCGAAATTTTTAGTACACTTACAAAATAAAGTGATCTGATGAAGGGACATTTTTAGAAAACAAAATTTTGAGGAATTCCGGTCAGGTTATTCGGGTTAGCTGTATTGAATATTAATTGATTGCGTCAGTACCTTTTGTTCACATGCATGACGTGATAGGACACAACTCACTGTATGGTAGTTGTTCCGGGTGCAAATTGCACAATACCGGCTTGAGAGAAAATGCCGGGTCAACTTTATATCTGCTATCAATTGTGCGCTCGGCAATTGACGAACCTGTGTTTTGTAGGCTATCACTGGATTCTTACGTTATCACCTTTATGAGCCTCTTGTGCATATGTTTAGTCATCTGCTGTAAAAGTCGTCGGTTCGCTGTGTCTGATGTTTGTCACCCCAACTGCATGTGAACAGATAAACGACGTGTGACGCAGTTTGTATATGATTGGCAAAAGTAACACGAAATGTTACCATTCCGAAGCATCCGTCTTTTTTTTCCTCGATGGACTGGATAAAGGGGACGGTGTTTTAGGTCAGCTATTTATTTGTCCTTTATTCGCCATTTCTTTTCTCATTCCGTCAGTTACCACTTCCATCAGAGAGACAATGGAAATGTATGTGTATCATGCATTTATACAAGTCTCTGGACAGACCATATGCCATCAAGACCATTGGGAAGAGAGTGAACTAGGAGGGAAAAATAAATACTGCGCAGATTTCTCAATACGCATGTTAGCTTTTCCGTTTTTCACTTCTACATCGGCGGCTGTTCATCAGATCGTATGGTTTGTCAATGGGCCGGATACATCGCAGTTATCCAAACCGAAGTATAACATTGATTTAATGTATTTTACCCTGAGCCTTTGGCCAAACGATCTATTCCACAAGGCAATAAAACCTATGGATCGTGTAACCCAGTGGCAGCATATGGACTGATCGCTCTTCGGATGACGCTAGACTTCCTGGGTGTCCAGTACATCCCTACGCCAATGATACCGGTGAGCATGCAGGAGTATTCTTCTTTTAAACTGATTTCCAAAGATTAGTCAACCCGGTTGATAGCGCCGGAAATTTGATAAAAAACAGCCCACGAAAATACAGTGCGTAGGACTTCCTCAGCAAAGGATATTTGAAACGTACGATTATTTGGGAACATTTCCGGTGTTCAGAAGAATTGGCCAACTCAGTACCTGGGACTTCCACTTCCGACCATAGCAAGGCGTTTGGGTGCATTTTTAGACTCTTGTCAAACGTGCACGTAGAAGAGTATGACACACGGTTCTGGCTTGGTGACAAAGCAAAGCTGAAACGTCTCAGCTGCCAGTCCATTCTATTATCAGTCCAATTTAACAATCACTTTTCTTCCAGCCCAATAATGGGGAAAGTTTTGTTAGTTCTCTTTTATGAGTTCGTCAGAATTTTGAATCCCCTTTCTGATTGATCGAAAAGGTTGACGAGAAAGCTTACGGAAGTAGTGCAACTTGGCACCATTCTTCTTCTTGCGTTATTCTACTTGCAAGTAGCAAGAACGGAAACGAACACTATTATTCTTCCACAACGTTGAAATCAGATGGCTGCACAACCATGTCTGTCTCCAGGTTCCTTCAACTAACTCACTGACGGCCGACTTAAAGCGAGAGATTCCCCCTGGAAATTACGAAAACGTAAAATAAGCATGTTAATTAGGCTTGGCTAATTGATTCGTTCTGGTTTTCTCATGTGCAGTTGAGGTTTTCAGCTGGCTGAATTTGCTGCAAACGGACAGTTTGGGTAAGGGTTAGCATTTCGTCTCGGTTAAGTTCTACTGTTACGGGTCATTTTGTATCGCCATATTTCACACGCTGCAAGTCATGACAAGTTATTTTCGGTAAAAAAATAATTATGCTGTTTCCTGCTTGCTAGGGCTTCATCTTTTAAATGATTCCAGGCCCAAGCAGGTGTGATGTTGATAATTCATGACAGACCTGGCAAAACGATCGCTTGCTATTACTGGTGATCTAAAGCAGGTTTCTGTTGTGCCAATTTGTATATTGAAGTAATCAACAAGTGATATCAGATCGGTCATTGCTTCATGTGCAGTAAGTACTACTGTTTTTGTCTCTGATATAAACCCCGACTGCATGTTTTTCCATTGGGAGTAAGCAACTGGCTGGTAACTCGGTCGGATCAATCGCAAACAAATAAGACGAAATCTTTACCTGAGTAATGTGTTTGATGTTGTGCAGACTGCAGTTACACAAGGGTGCTTAACTATTTATATCAGTTTCTACATATCTTGCCTACTGAAATTAAATGAATTGACCCGGAAATTGGGCCTCGTACGCCTTGTCCGAAAATTCACTTTTTAGATAACATTAAGATATCTCTCGAGGTTGCAGCAACTGGAATCCAGTGTTGACTTATGGGGAGTTGAATTTTTGTCGACATTCTGTCAGTCAGCTTCCGTTGGTAGCTGAAGAACGTTTATTTGGTCCCCACTATCAAAATCCAATTCAGCACATCAAAAAATGTAGTTTGCTGACAGCTTTTTCAAATGAATTGCTCCAAACTGGAGTTCCTGCATGAAAAACTCAAGCTGATCAAGGCGCACCTAGGTCTTATCTTGCTCAATCGACTGTCGAACTTGACTGTATGATATCGCGAAATTTAATGGCAGATGTTATGGGAAAGCGATTCATATGCCTATCATTCTACAGTTGGCAGAAGTCAACATGCGGAGCATCAAATCCTGAAGAAAAGCTATCCACTCTGTTTTCTTTTCAGGTTCATCTAAGCAAAATAATATTCTAGACGGGAAAGAGTAAACCTTTCGGAGGCAGTAAGCTTAAGTTCCCCCCTACTTAGTACAGGTGGAGCTACGCGCTTGACTTTTTCATTATGTATCCCCGATGCGCGATTCCATCTGCCAAATATCAGTATATAAAGTCTGACATTGGTTGGTCCTTTGCGACCCTCATTTATTGGTAAACAGTACTGTTGAAAGATTTAGGAGCATTTAACCAGTAGTCAGAATCCCAATTAACACCGTTGTTACTGGACTTGGTACTATGACTGACTCATTTGAATCTTATGTGACTCTTTGTGTTTCTACCACACCCACTTGGAAAGCGTGTGATCCGAAGACTGCACAATCCAAATGATCATTTGGTATCTTACATGGAGTTGATTGTATTCTTGTTGTTTTTTTCTTCCGGTTTATAGATTATGGGTCGTATCAGTGATCGAGGCCTGTTTTTGGAACAACTCGAGACTGATCCAGCCAAATATTTGCCAGATCCATCGTCCAAACAGCTATCGGGTTCAGTGGTCAAGGTGGACATAAATCGTCCAATGGATCAGGTCTTGTCAGAGCTGTCCAAATATCCGATACGCACACGATTGTCGTTGACCGGCACTTTGGTGGTCGCACGTGATATTGCACACGCCAAAATCAAGGTTAGCATTTGTGATTAATATATATATATATATATATATATATATATATAATATATATATATAATATATATGCCTGATAAAAACTTACTGTGGAGCTAAGCTTATTTTCATCCGATTTGTATCAATTCCGGAGAAAACTATTCTGTTCAAAATAACATGTTTGTTGAATTTTGTTGCAGTGGAAAGCGGAGCTTTTTTCGGAAGACCATCATTGACAAGTTTTCCCGTGGTCCCCAGGCAAACCTTAGAACGTTACATTTTTCGTATGCCCACGATATTCGTTTTTCATGATCTGTAAACGGCGTTCGACTTAGTTGGTCGTACAATCCTTTGGCGTTGTCTCGTCAGATGGGGTGTCAAAGAAGTTCATTTCACTTATCAAGCCTGGTGCGAAGAGCCGAAGCCGGGTTCGAGCTTACAAGAATGTTTCACCCAAGTTCGCCACGAGAGGTGGTGTGTGTCGAGGTTACCCTCTTCCACGTTTTCTCTTCGGTTTTTCTTTGGGGTCGGTATAAAGATAGCCCCAGTAAATCAGTATTGCAAATACCAAGAAAGGCGTGGAGAACGTCAAATAGGTTCTCAGGAGTAGTGTAGCACTGAGTTATTATAGAGCTGAATGTCACCGAGAGCATCATCAAAATTTGCGAGCACCAGTACTCGGCTCAGCAACCACATGGAAGTAGACTATTTTTTAGTCTGCCTGTGTTTGCGAGTGAAGATCCGAGAGAGTTTCAGTTTTTGTCGATGGTCTGAATGATAGCATGGGTATGTTTGGGAAGCGTTTTGCATCCTTGGCGTGTAAAAGGCTGTAGCCGTACTGGTTTGGGTTACAAGGGAAGAACTGGGTGAGATGGATGGATTTTTTACTTGGTTAGTGGTATCTCACCTGTCGGTCGTATATAGATGATGAGTCTTCGCGTATACAAACGGCTCGATTGGCATTCACCAATTTGAATTATCTGTGGGGTCGGTGTGACATCCGGTTATGGATCAAGGGTCGAGTATACGTAGTAGCAGTGAGGTCGGTGCTGCTACACGGGTCCGAAACATGGCTGTTGAGGACAGACGGTATGCAAAGACTTTTGCTGTTTGCACACCGTTGTCTTTGTAGTGTTGGTAGAATATGGTGGAAGAATTTTGTGAATACCTCAGAAGTTAGACGTAGTGAGTGGGCTATATGGTTCAGTTTTTAGATGGGACAAAATGTGAATAGGGATTTGTTTTGCGTATGCCCACAGAGTGACTGGCTTGTTGCGCGCTGTTGTCCGAGTCAGGTAATGGTTAGAGGATGGGTATATATGTGCGGTCGACGGCGTGGGAAAAGGTACGGAAACTTAAACTAGTCGACTGGCTGGTGTAGGTACAGTTCGACCACTGAGTTTGGGTCCACGAGGTCTCCCCAGGCGTTGGTTAGAGACAGTTGGTGATGTAGCGTTTTTGCATTCGAAGTCTTTTCTCTTGTGGATAGTTGTTCAGTTTATTGTTTTGGAGTCGTTCTTTTACTATTCCTCGTTATTTTTTCTCTTTAAGTGGATGGTGCTGTGAAGTAGCAACAAAAACTAAAGCATACAGTTTCAAGGTTGCTGATTGTGGAGGGTGAAGTGAACTGATTTGGTGGTATGTGTAATATTAAGTTTTATTTAGGCAGTTGCAAATCCGGCATGCATTTTGAACTTCTGCGTTATCGATGTAGCATGACATTTTACTAGTAATAAGTTGCTGTTTATTCCACGTAACCTAACCGGATGAATGGGCTTCAACCGGCTAGTCAGGCGGCTAACAGCCGCAGTTTTTATGATCATCCAAAGATCGATCTATACATCCATTGGCACAGCTAACCGTTTGTTGGGATCTTTTTATGCGACATCGAAAGTACGGATCTCATGCAAAACGGATAAGAAAGCATTCTTTTCTGGCAGATTTGTAACAATTTAACACTTGCATGCGTGTTTGTATGGATGAAATATACTGCCAGCTTTGTTCTCGCTAGTCATTTTTGCTTCCTATTCAAGTATTGGCGAAAGTAATCGAAGGCTGGCCGAGGCTATTGCCACTGGTGTTCCTACGGTGGCGACGGATATATTTGTTCAAATTCATTTATCTTTCTTGCTCAGTGTTGCGTGACGCGTTAGGTTAATTCGTGCGCGTGGAGAATGCTATTGACTTCGGACCATACGGACGTATATTTATCCAGTGCCTACCGTTTTAGGATGACCGTGTACGCCCGCGTATTCGAATGTGAAGCAATCAGAAAGCCAAAACTGACAGAATAAATCCGGTGATTGATATCGCAAACACATTTTAGAGGGAGTTGGTTTTTATCGGGAACTTTATAGCGCAATAACTTATTCTATTACTTTCGTGTTGCAGCATACATCGATGCTCGGTTAATGATATCTTTCATGAGATTGAAGTTAGAAATGTTGAACTGGAGACGTGATAGAGAAAGTGACTAGACCAAAAGTGACATTTAGCTAGCTTGTTTAGCTTCAGTTCACTGTGCTTGAACATTAACCAAATGCAGAAACTATGGTTTTGGTTGGTTTTAGTTTACCTGCTCCAAGCGAGAGTCATTTGAGTGTCAGTGGACGAATCACAGTCCCATTGAAAAACCAAAAAGATACACCCAGTAAGCCCCAACACGTGTGGGAAAACAACGATGATGGAATATTCAACTGAGCTGGTTGGTCCTAATACATTTACTGCATTGCCCTGCAGAATGGGAATCATGAACAATTCAAGTACTAAAAGTAGTGAGAAGCTCTCAGACTTTGGCGCTTTTTCCAGATTTTCAATCATGTACTTCAAGATTTGAGTGACATTGTGACATTTCAAAGAAAAGTTATATCAACTAAAACGAACTGCGAAATTAAATTATGCGCGATTAAACGACCCAGCAAGTAATTTTCCGCAGCATGTCTAGTTAACTTGCTCATTTTTCTTTCATCCGTTTTGCTCTAAAGTGTATCCTGCTGCCAGGTGGCTGTCAAAATCGCGGACTCTAAATTGCTTTTTTAAATTCAGATCCATTGCAAAAAATAATTTGATTTTCATATCAGCATAATCGGGATTATGGTCGTTAAGTGTCACGGCCAACTTTGTTCTTTTTCATTCTTATTAAATTTTGTGTTATTCATTCTCGTTCTTTCTTTTCATATCGAAAGTTTTGGAAATATTTTGTGGTAATTATTATTAATTAATTACATGTTCATGCCATCTAAATGATCTGTCGATTTTGGTTCTAGGAGCGTCTTGATGCGGGAGAGCCAATGCCACGCTACTTCTGTGATCATCCGGTCTACTATGCAGGACCTGCCAAGACCCCCGATGGTATGGCAAGTGGTTCATTTGGTCCGACGACAGCCGGTCGAATGGATTCTTACGTTGACCTTTTCCAGAAGCACGGAGGTAGCAAAATCATGTTGGCCAAAGGAAATCGTTCAAGACAGGCAAGTTTCTTGTTTGTTCTCGATTGTTTTTTGGGATTGTTGAATCATATCACAAAGTTTAGTTTAGCTCAGTATTGCGTTGGACTAACGACACGATCGCTTTTATGAATTTACTGATTTGCTTTGTCAGGTTCAGTGATGTTAACTTATCATGTCTCACGACGGAGAAGGACCTCACCCTTCGGAAACCTCGCTCACTAAGCTTATTCACGTGATGTGTTAAGTGCATTGGTTGGGCCCACAAGTTTTGCCTGCTATGTAACTAAAGACACTAAGAGGCATTGGTCAGTGTCACAGCCAGCACCACAACCAGATGCATGATTTTTGCCATACCAAACTTAGCGCGTTCTTTCAGCTCTTTTTTATTATCCTGGATGACCACGGCACTTTCCTCCCTTAATCTCTTCCGTGATATCTGTGGTCTTATTATGCGTGAATTTTATTGCACTGAGGTCACCGACAATTGAGCGTCGTTTGCTCGTAGTTCATTTCGATTCCCTGGTCGAACCAGGATTTTGTAACTTGAGTGTTTTTGATGTTCCGCTCTATCCAGCTGTCGCAGAACAAATCGACTAAATGGCTCGCTCGTCTCCAGCCTTTAAAAGGTAGTTAGTGTTCACTGTTGTTCTATACCGTGAGCGGATTGTGGCGCAGCGATAACAGGTGATTGGATTTTAGGGCAGCATAGTCGTTTGGTTCGGAAGTTACCTCCAAACGTTTTCGGACTTTCAGTTGACTGCTCGCTCCGAACGATCTCATAAATGCTCCCAAACATCCCCCATTGAGGACATCCTAAGCACTGCTTTCCTGTGACCGAGGTTTTTTCATCAGATTGCGAGGGTGAAGATGAGGTTCGGCGCTCCACCGGGTGGATTGGTCGTTACTAACTGGTTGATAGAAGATGACTGAACTCTGAATCTAACCAACCATCATACAAGGCATAAGACTCTGCTCTCGTGCTTCTGTGGCCGAAGGGTCTACTGGTCACCCAGGGTGTCTAGCTTCATCCAAAGGTCTCATGAAGTAAGTAGTCAGTAACCACCAGTCTTGAGAAGGTTACGAGGCCTTCACGTCCTTCCACTGTGTTGTAGGTTAGGCCGCTTGGTTATTGATTCGGGGTATGGTCTCAACTCCCTACTTCTGTTTGGGCAGCCGAGTAGCATCAAGCCCACAGAGGATATTCGTGGATAACCGATGATGTGGAGATGGAGATTAGGAGAGCATTTGTGGAGAACTCTGCCTAGTGTTTACTCTTCTTTCCTCTTTCTTACTTAGCGTTTTCGTTCTTCGCCTTGGTTCTGATGTTGTTCTCACTGGAGCACCTCAGTGAGCCATGCATAAAACGGTATGTCGTAATCTCTTGTTAATCACAATTCTTAGTGCATCGTCCGATTTCATGCTGCAAAAGTTGGTTTTATTGTTACTATGTCTAGCATAGGACAACTTCTAGCGACAAATTGCTAGAACGCGCATATAGAAAACCAGTCTATAATGCTCTTTAGGTCTCCACACAAATTGACGAAGACATGCTCGTACCCATTCTGTCCTGATTGCACTTACACGGGATTCATCTTCCATATAATCGAGCGCCTTCCCTTCCGATTGATTTGGCTTATATGGTTGCCTGTTCCCGCCCGTTATGGGCCCCAGTCCTCATGAGACATGCTTCCTCCGCTACACTCACGATTCTGTGCACCATTAGAAATAAATGTGCAGAGCCTACGGAGCACAGTACTTTTGTTACAGTACTGTTTGAAGTATTTATGTATATTTCCGTTTTAGTGGAAAGAAGCCTTTCATCTCTGTATGGTAGCCATTAACGTGCTTCTAAAAGATGATGATTTTGTTGCAGGATGAATGCAATTCTGCGGTAGTATTCGAGTTTTAGGCTAAGTATATGTGAAAGCCAGTAAAAAACCATCTGCAATAGCGAAACTCAAAGCGCCGTTTCTCGTCCAGCCGTCAAAATAGAGGTACTGGGAGTCGTTTTTATAAACAGTATTGCATTCTTCGTCAATCAATAAAAACGGTAAAATCCATTTACTTAGATAAACCCGATAAACGTCTTGCTTTGAGTCTCAGCGCATATTTTGGCTTTCTGTTTCAGGTGACAGAGGCGTGTAAGAAACACGGTGGGTTTTACTTGGGCTCCATTGGTGGTCCGGCGGCGATTCTCGCCAAAAATTGTATCAAAAAGGTGGAAGTTCTGGAGTATCCCGAATTAGGCAAGTTGTGATATCATTCTTGAGAGCTTTTGTTATTTGGGTGTATCTTTCCTTTACGTCCGCTTGACTGCAACTGGTTTTTTCCGATGCTTTTCGTGATTCTCGGCAATTTTTACTTGCAACCCAAATCGCCCACTCTCACCCTACCAGAGCCCCCGTTACGGCCCAATGGATTACCCACTGCTTATAAACCGGAACTGGGGAGGGTGGCTTTGATATTGATACCGAGTTAAAACCTATGTTAAAAAATGCATACACAATGGGTAGAACTGATCAACGTGTGGCATGGAAACGAAACATGAAAACTTTGAATGGACCTGGCTTGGCTCGAATAGAAACCTTGTTTTTTTCAGAGCACGATGCGGATGAAGGTAGTAGGTTTAATTATTTGGAAAATCCTTCTCACTTGTTGGTCGTATATCGAATGGAATATTTCCGTGGATGCAGAAGGCTCGGTTGTCGTTCACCTGTTTGAAACATCTGTGACGTTGGAGTTTTGCCAATCGAAGTCCGTGTTTAGACAACAGAAGTAAGATTGGTTTTTCTACACGACTCAGAAACATGGCCGCTGAGAACGTATGTGCAGAGACTGCTTATCTGAAAGTCTTCTTCTTAGTGTTGGTAGAGTGACAAGCGTGGTCTGGTAAATAAAATGCATGTCGTTCCATAGGACCGCAAATTCAAATCTTAGCTCCGCCGGCCACTTTGGTGACAGATGGCAATTTGCTATCACCCGGAAGCAGTTCTGTGTCACAGTAACCTGCTTCAGGCATGTCATAAGAAAAAGAACATAGTGGGCTAATTCTCCCAGTAACTCGGTTGTTGAGCCCTAGAGTTAGACCTATGGGAAGAACATTGAATCTAAATGGGTTAAAGTCATTAGGTTGTATGGTTAGTCCACAGAATGCTTACATCAGTGTGCGATGTCTTTCGAAGCAAGTGATTTATCGTAGTCCATCCACCACGTGACGAAAAGGTGTAGAATCCCTAACTAGTTGGCTACGCACGCAAAAGATGCCCGAGCTACCGGAAGCAACGAAAAGTGATAAGTTGGTCAGAGAACAACTGTCTGCACCCGACAAAACGCGGTGCATCTCGTTATTGCTCCTCCGTTGTTACCAGCACACTCAGGCATCT
>LUCM01004650.1:452958-482496 GCA_008360955.1 Fasciolopsis buskii | reverse complement strand
CTGTCATTTTACTTAAAAAAGATTTTAAAATCCTCCCTTGGGGACTACCAGTTATTAGCCGTGTGTCTTTCCTATCACTGAACCAATTGTCCATTAAACTGTGATCAGTACCTGCCCGCAAGTGAAAAGTTTGCTCACAAAATACTTTAAATCCCACACATTCTCTGCACAACGTGCCAAAGTGCCACTCATATTTCAACATTATCAGCTTTTCGTTCCAGTTCCTCTAGAATCATTGCCTAAACTCTGTCGTCCTGTATTTAGCATGCATCTTGACAAATTGTGACCTTTTTTCAGCCGACTCCCTGAACAACCTCTCTTAAGTGCTCAAATGATTTCTCGATGTGTTTCTTGTTCATTCTTACAAGTTGATGAGTGTAACTATTTTCTTATTTTAGTCACCGTTTTTGACTGAACTGCAACATTTTTGTACACTACAATACAATTATCTTCTAGCAGGAGATAGTCTTGTAAAAGTAAAAGTATAAATATTTAGTGTTGCATATGGCGAAGACAGCTATCGTATCGTTGCCACATTTTCCGTTCCTCCCAGGAATTGGAAAAACTCACATGTGAGTAAACAAATATGACAGCATGCAGTGAGAAAATGTACGAGGAACTTAGGTAATATGGATGTCTCGTTTCTCCCTCCTTGAGATCCAAAAGAACCGCCAATCGGTTGGTTAGAGACATCGGGAGATATAGGAACGATCTGTGAACAGTCGCGGTCTTGTCATTTTCGATTGAAAAAGTGCGTCTGTGCAGTTAGACTATATGCTGATTGCTACGATATTCTTTTCCTGCCCATGTAGGCCCACTGTCTGTCCAAATCGCTTATTTATTCTTCCCGTAGCAACTCGCAACAGGAAGAAAGATGGGGGATAGCGAGGCCTGCTCTAATGCTTAGCGCTGGAGGATGTTACGACGAAAATGAGTGATAATTACGCCCTCATCAATTATATATTTGATAAGGACGTACGTCGTCACATCGTCTCTAGTAGCAGAAGTATTCACATGTTTTCCATTGTGACTGAATCCCTCGGTGAATTTCCTTCAGGATTTCTAATTCCGGCTGCTGTCTGATATGTGCTTCTCTTTATTCTGGTATGGGCAGTATTATCCGCGCGCATGTGTACAACGTATCTCAGCATTTCTAATCGGATTTCGACCTGGAACAATATCTAGCGTGACTTGTCTGAACCATTCGGAGTTCTAAATCTAAACAATGCGATCGATGTTTGTTTTTCTCTCATATTGCTCTCCTTTGAATCCTGGGGGTCGATGTTCGCCACATATATCAATATTAATCGGATCCAACCTCGCAGTTGACCACGCTATCTTATCATGTTATCCGTTTGTTCCACTACCCTGTACGATAATCGTGTTTTGGGTAAACTTTCTTCGCGCATACGAGATTTGCGATTTGCATTCACCATTTCGAAGCATATGTAGCGGCTGCGTGACATCTGGTTATAGATCAATGGTCGAGTGTATATGGCTGCGCTAAGGCCGATCTTGCTATGGGGTTCAAAAACACGACCGTTCAGAGGTGTGTGAAGACCAACAGTTTCAGCACCACCGTGGTGTTGATAAAATGTGATGAAAGAATTTTGTCAGTAATTCTTAGGGTAGGCTCAAGGTACTGGGTCCTGGGGTTCGCTTTTTAAATGCAACACTAAGTATAAAAAGACTGAAGTGGTTGGGTCATGTTTTGTGCATGCCCACAAAGTGACCTCGTTGTATGCTGTTCTTTGAAGCAGGTAATAATTGGAAGATGGTTCAGGGTGGTCAGTTGATGACTTGGGGAAATGTATGAGAACGTGAGCCAGGGGACTGGTTCCTGTGGGCACAGTTTAGCTACTTGCGCAGGATCCACGAGGTAGGTCCTCGCGAGCGGTGTTTGGAGACGGTAAATGATGTGCCTGAGTGTCGCAATTAGTGACGTTCTTGCATTTGGAATCTCTCCTCTTCTCTAGAGTTGTCCAATTTATTACCTTGGAGTTGATCATTCACTACTCCTCGTTCGCTTTCTTTTTTTTTAATTAGGTGGAGCTGATAGGTATTAACGAAAATCACCTAATGTTGGTTCACGGTTACCGATTGGAAAAATAGCCGAACTGGGTCATCTTGTGAATGGATCTTGTTTATTTGAAATTGGTCTTTTAGTTCATCTACTTAGCCACTGGTACTTTTTCTTACCTTTCTTTCTCACCATAGAATTACCATTTCTGCTCACTCTGTAAATCCTACTGGACCACAGGAACCAAGTGTTCAGGTGGAATCGTGCATAAAACGTACCCGTGCAATTTCACTTGATCAGATGAGATCCGTTTGGAGTTTAAAGTTCATTAGGTCCACTCAGTGAATCTTTGGTCATGCTAGATGTGAGAATACGGTGCCGAAACCGATGGCCTGGTTTTATTCGAACTTGATTTAGCTCGTTTTTGTTTATTAGTTTTCGTGAACTTTCTTCTTGTGCTTGCACTCTTTTCACTATCAGTACAAAGGTACCGCTGGCTATAGCACAGAAATTTGTCATTGCCTATTTGGTGATTGTGAGAACTGAACTGATTTCTATCCTTACGATGTTTTCTCATTCTCGCTGACATTCGCCTTGTTGTCCTGTCCGTTATCTCTGTCTCTCGTAATTTGCCGTTTTTGACAATGGGATGGGATGGGATGGGATGGGGGAGAGACATGTATTAGGTTGGTCTTTATCGCTGTTCCCATCCAGGTTCGGACTACTGCACGAAAGACAATTGGTAGTCACTGGCATCGCACGTTCTCGTTCCCCAAAGTATTGGCTTCTACGCTCGACCAGTCCAATAAACCACCATTATTTGCCTTTTTGAAATTTCTTCTGCGAAGCTAGTTTTAGGGCTTGTGCATAGTATTTAATTCAGTTAGGTTTTAGTGAGATATACAAATATAAATGTGTGCGTGAAATGATTTACGATTTTGCTGAATTCGCTTGCTTATATTGGCGACGATGATCTGCCAGAGAGCCAGTTATAAATGAGAAAACAACAATAGAAGCCAACTAATCCACTTCACCAAGGACTAAACGTATGTAGTTTTGGATTCATGATTTGGCGCTTTTCATACTCCAAGTCACATGGAATATTTGTTCCGATGAAAATTTCCTCTTCCTGCTATACCTTTTGTACTCTTTGGTTCGCGTTTACCCGTAAATCCCACGCAATGCGCTGTGTTTCGTCCTTTTTGTTATACTAATTGTTCTCCTGACTACTTTCAGTATTTGTGTTTTCAACTCCTCCTCGTTTCTTTCTTTCCAGGTATGGAAGCTATTTGGCGAGTTGAAGTAGCCGACTTTCCCGCCTTCATTGTTGTTGATGACAAAGGCAATGATTTCTTTGAAAAGTGGCAGGTTGATTAGGTGATAGAAATAATGCATTAGTATCCTCACTGATTCATCTTTACCACTTTTATTACTGAAGCATTTGTGTTTGCCTCATGCGGGTCTGCATGTGTGCTTTCCCCTTACCTTCGCCAAGATTTTTATCCAACAAGCAGTCCCCGGTCGTATCGTGTTACTAAGTTTGTTACTTATATTCATTTCCTTTTGCTCATCACTCACTTTTCTCGTGATCGTTGCTTCTGATGTAAGAATAAATTTGTAATATGTAATTTCTTTCTTTTCTTGTGCAAACGGGACATTCGTTTATAGTGTATCTCGGCAGAAAGACACTTTTAACGTACATGGTTCGCGTAAACAAGTGGGTTTTGGATATTAGACCGGAGTGATGAGAATACACTTGAAAGCCTGTCTTAATGGACCATTTCTACCGGGTTTTAGTCCACGAAATCCCACGACGAAATTATGGTTTTGAACTCGAACAGAGTGCCAGCTCCCCAAGTATTTGTCTGGATGATGATGACATTTATTTCAAGCCGGAAAAACTGTGGATCGAGCTTCCACATTTGGTTTAACCTTCCTGTTCTGTTATGCATACGCTGCAGTCCTTTCAATCTATTTTTCCATCTGTGCTGACTCAACTGGTTCGGTCGATATTTTGCTTTTAATTATTTTCAATTTTTCATTTTCGAATGAATATACTTCCTTCTGAGAATGCCATTGAAGATAACATTAGAGAGGAAAACAACATGCCTTTACAGAAATTTCGTCTTTCCATTCATTTTCCTTCGTTTCACAGCCGCATAATTTTTGACATAATCTGGTGACTTGTGCACGTCAGCAATCCAAAGAGCTATACTCTGTGGTTTTCTCAAACCGAAACTTCATTCCCTTCTGAGATCGATGGGCAAAGTCCTTAATAAAATCCACCCCCAAATGATCATTTGCTTGGATAACATTTTATTTTGGACGACCACCTATTTAGGCCTTGAAGCAGTCATTCCAACAAACAGTAGCCGCGAGATTTAGTTTATCGGCCGAAAAACCGTCAGTCGAATATAAGAGTGAAGTGTTTAGGATTTTTCTTGACTGTAGGAAAAGTTACCGTATTTCATTACGTAGCTGTCAATCGTTTTTGCTGGGCAGCCTCCAACTCAAAAGGATGCTGCTCCTTCCCTTCGCGTCTGCTATACCAAGTAAAGTCAAGCCAAATAGTGCTTTTATGCATCCAGGTGTATGGTTACGTTGATCTACGCAACAGGCAAGCGTCAAATAAAATAGCAAGATCTTACGCGAATTAACCGAAGAGACTCTCTTACGAAGTTTTCATTCACATTCTCTTGCGAAGTTAACGCCCCATCGCTTTGTACGTTAAAAGCTTTCGGTGGGATTATTTAACGAATAACTCCTTTGGCTACGTGGACTGGTTATATGTCCCTCGCGTTCCGCGGATATATTCGACGTTAGGACTGCTGGATGTTTGTATTTTCTTCTCTTTCCACGCGGCGCAATGGAACACCCAAATCCATGGGAGTGCAGCCGATCAAGAGGCAGTGTTGGATAGGGAAAAGTAATGGGAATTGGAATATCCGTAGTTATCAGGAATAGCTACAATCTTTGCCTACTGATTAGGTGATGATGTCAACAGAAACCAGGCATATCTGTGCTGGTCATGCTCAAGAGCGTCGCCTGGACCGTTGAGTGCGGTATGTCCAAGAACAGTTCAGTTTACCGACTTCCGCAATGGACCTTCTACATGTGCCTGTATGTGAAACATTGAGGATAGATATCAGCCCTCAGACAGAAGTAGAGGTTATCCAAGAGATATGCTTGTTGCGCATGGTCGGTTTTTACTGTCTCTTTCCAGTCGTGGTGGCAAAGTTTTAGCATTGAGGTTAACAAAACTCAGCGCTGATCTGCATCCAAGTTGCTTGCGGGTCTTAACATCTGCCGGCTGTCTAGTGTTCGGGAAGGACGTACAAGTGAGAATCAAGCTGTTTTCCGTCTTGGTCGGGGTCGTATTAATTCCATCTTTTCTGTACAAAAAATGTTAGGAAACAGAGTCTCAACATTTATTTTTCTTGATTTGAAAATGAAGCGGATTTTCACTTATCCCAGGTGTAATAATAGCTTACATTTTCATATAAGGATCGCGGAAGATGCCGCGAATAGTTACGGCCCAGGAACCTTATATGGTACTTTCAGTAGTGGAATGTTGGATACAGGCGAAACGTGATAATATAGCCCAATCCTTATCTTCACTCAAGTGCCTTCACCGTTCATAGGCTAGGTCAGATGGCAATTAGCCTGTCTAGTTCTAGAACTGACGTGCGCCTCAGCTTTGATGTATACAAACAAGACTCCACTTCTATGATCACTGTTCTTATCTCAGGTGCAACCTCACTTTCTATTTTTACACTTCATACCTACGATGATGCGACTTTGACTGCTCAGGATTATTCTTTGGGCGAGATCGCCTTACACGCGAGAGCCCAGTGTGTACTGCTGGACTGGATTCTAGTCAGCAGTCGCCTCTGTGCATTGTGGTTTGGTGGTTCTATGCGTGTCGGTGGCGGTCATTGGAAAAGGGGATGTTTGTTCTCCATGTCTATATTTGCTCACACCGACTACAGCTCTCTGGAGGCCAAAGACGCGTTCATTTGGAACTTATTTCGATCGCTTCACTACCTAGTTTCGACGAACGTTGTGGTCACTGATGGTGATTTCAATGCCTACGTTAGCTGTGTGGGGAGACAAAGATATATCGGAGGCCGATTAGGTGTCCCAGCCGTTTGAACCGACCAAGATGGTTATCTCGTTTTGGTTTGTTCTGATCATATACAATCTCCTATGAATGCGAACTTTCCCCCTATAAACTGTCGGCTCATTTGAGCTCCTATTTCGTCTTTATAACGCTGGTTGATCACACTCGTTGAGCACCGGTGGCGTGAGCTAGTTGGTAATGATCAATCATTGAATTACACTCCTGCAGGTTCACATCACGCCTTCGTCCTTGCTTGCTCTTGTTTACGCCTAGTATGTGGTTACGCCGACGAGAAAAATACACATTATGTATGTATGGATAAAAACAATCCAACTTGAGTTCCTGCCCGAGCTTTCGGAGCAGCTCATCACGCTGAAATACTCAAGATCGGTGAAAATAAAGAGAGGGCATCTCGTAGGACACCAGATCATATAAGATCAGCGAAAGATGAGTGCCTCCAAATCGGGTGCGTAAATTCCTGAGACTCCAGGTGATCCTGGATATGGAAGTGGACAAGGATGTAACCACTGGGGATAACTATAATCTTTACAGATTGATTAGGACTACTTGCCCACGAAAACTAGGTGTAAGGGAACTGATCAAGGCATGCGGCAGCTCACGGACTCACGCTCAAAAGCGTCTTCTTGATCGACATTGGCATTTCAAAAAGCACTTCAGTTGGCTTTCTTCTGCAGTGGACCTCCGGTCGCCTATCAGTAATTGAGGTCATCGGGGAGATAACTCTTCTTAGAAACATGAAGCGACTGAAAAAGATGGGGTTTCTCTGTTTGTTTTCAAGGATGCTCGTGCGCTTTATTAACAAGAAAAAACGAAAATGCTCAAGGATTTGTATCAACAGGTGATTGTATCGGTTTACGATGAAAGTAATTGATTTTGCTGTGCATATGACAACAACTGGCGTGGCAATTATTGCTTCCAAAGTGCATTTTTGCGTTATACTCCGTTGATTAGTTGGTGCCCGCGAGAGATGCGCATGTGGAATTCAAACTGTTTTCCAAACCTGGCTGGGGTTTTGTCCATCACATCTCCACAGGATAGAATACAACCTCGCCTTCCGTCAACCAATTATTTTTTTCTTCATTGATTTTAAGGTAGAAAGTGCCACCCTGAGAATCGGAGTGGTGCAGAGCCGTTCTTAAATCCACCCATTATATTTTCACATCCACCTTGCATGATCGCGGCCATTTGCCCTTCACAGGCCTTAATCATTGGTTTTCTTTTACTCCTTATCCAACACAGTTGGAAGTGATTATAAGCAAGAATAAAACAATTGTTGAGTGCTCTTGTAGTTTCGTATTGGTGGGAAGAGCTTTGTTATTTCGCGATGAAACATGGGAAACGTAAATCTAATCTGGTGCAAGTAAAATCGAAATTTTTGTTGCGAAAATTCTAATCCAACGAACTTGACGATTTATTTCATATTGCACAACAGCAAGACTAGTCTTGGATTTCTACGTAAATACAACAAATTACCGATACCAGTCTGATTCTTAGGCCAATATGGTAGTGAAATATCTCCACAAGAGATGCAGTCATGACTCCTAGTAATGGGGAATCAAAATCGCCACATCAAAGCCTCGTGAACGTCTTTGGTCATCGCCGTTCAATCCCAAAGAGCGATCCAGTTCATTTTTTATTGTCTGGCGCCGTAGGTCATACGAGGGCCACTGAGAAGGCATTTTAACGTTGCGAAACAATGTGGGCTGCGGCGGTAAGCAGAATGAGCACGTCTTTGATTGTAAACTTGTCCCCTCTGACGAGGCAGTTGTATAGCGGGAGAAAATTAGTTTCCAGCGTGTTACTATGCAGCTTGACACTATCTCCTACTAATTTACTACAAATAACCAGCAGCCGCGATCATCTGGCTAATATTTGACACAGCTTTCGGAAAAACTAGCTTTCAGCATCATTTGCATTTTGCTTCAGGTAGCTACGTATAGTACGGGTACATGACTGTAAAATACACGATGCATGGCTCCTTCAAAAAAAGTTGCAAACTTTCTGGTCTGTACCGTGCATAGTTAAAGGAGAACTCACGAACCGATGGATAATCAGCATCTGCAGTCCAATCAAAGCAAATAACATTTTGTGCAGCCGGAAGTGGATGTATTTCCATGTGATTTAAATAATACATGATGAATATTTAAGGGGAATATTGACACAAATAGAACCGTCTTTTGATAGAA
Organism: Fasciolopsis buskii; assembly: GCA_008360955.1. Lineage (NCBI taxonomy): Eukaryota > Metazoa > Platyhelminthes > Trematoda > Plagiorchiida > Fasciolidae > Fasciolopsis > Fasciolopsis buskii. Next base: position 474,149 of record LUCM01004650.1, on the reverse strand, counting down.
CAGTAATGGAGCAGAGTAAAAATGCATTGACTCTCCAAATGGAGGTAATCTCTTAGATCACTCACTCGTGATTTACGCGTAAACGAACATGGTCAAGATTAATACTGTTCCCAAATTTGGAGATACGAGAAGAGGGCGGAACGTGTTGAAAGATGAGAAGAAACTTTGGACTAAGCTGCGTGAGGAAATTGGTTAGTTTTTTAAGTAACACTGGGTAAAAATCTCTCATAAGCATCAAAATGTTTTGAGACACTGAAATCAGCAGCCGTATCTCTCAGTCCCGCTGTGACGCGCGAGTAGTTTTAGGGATTACACCTTATAAATAAAATCATTCTCGTTCGTGCCAGGAAAGAAAATTGGTTAGCAATTGAACCAATAAGTTAGAATACATGATTGGATAACAAGCGCACAAAGTCTTCTAAACTTTCTCAGAAGGAAGGACAAATAGGGTCTGGACGCTGACGAAAACTGATTCAACATGTTTTGTCCAAGAGGGTGTTGGCCAGGTCCATTCCGGACAGAGGAATCTTTTCGGTAGCGATAACAGGTTATTGAAGATAAATGAGCACCTGGAACCACGCCAAAGATTAAAATGGACGTCGCCACATTTGCAGGCATTCGTTAGTAGGGAATAAAATGAATACCGGTCGTTCGAGTTCGTTCAAGTTATCGTCCAGGTGATCAAGACGGCCATCAACATTGTAAAAACAGCCGAAATCAACTCATCAGAATATTTGGAGCCAGTAAAAGTTGGGGAGATAGGGAACTTGGTAACGTGGAAGGAGAAGAGAAGTGGAGAGTCAATGACCCCTTGGAAAACGCTCGAGGTAACTGGAAGGAGTGGTAACTTATTTTTCCGAGATAAGTAAGCAGTCCGAGTTTTAAAATAGTGACGTAAGATATTAAAAACATTTGGGTCAGTGTTGTTTTCGTGGTATATTTGAAAAAGGGTAGTGCGAGGGAGCGACATGCGGTTGCGTGCTTTACCTTACCACACGAAATCCACTATTAAGAAAGACAACGAAATGAACAATATAACCTACCACATCAAGTGTAGACGTATAGGGTTTGCGTGCAGATTGCATGAGACCATGGATCTGGAAGTCAGGACCAGGTTCTCAGACACCGGCAGAACAGCTGAGTATCAAGCAGGATCTTTCTTAGGAATCAGCCATACTCTAACAGGTTTCCAACAGTGTAGGACAGTCTTGGTTGTAGGACAATCATTGGAATGCTTGGTTAATGGGAGCGAAGCGTGAGGCTCATAAGCTTCGAGTAATCATGAAGGAAGTAAATCGGGTCCCTAGGATTTATTACTTTTAACTTCAGGCAAGGTTTTCCGTATTGATTTTTCAGAAAAAGGAGTGATATCATTGAGACCAACGCACAGGGGCGGGGTTGTGGGGGCTGACCGGAGGATTTGCAGTACTGATGGCCTAGTTCTTGGATGTTAATGTATTATCGTGGTTTTGAGCTACTCGAACGCCGTACGCTGAACTGATGCATTTGCGGCGACGGCCTGATGTTTTCATGAGATTGAACGGTAAAGTTCACTGTATCACAGTCGATTCTGTATTACTGCGTGGTTGTCAGACGTAGAGTTCGCGTGCCGAAAGTGCTCGTAGAATCACCAGGTTTGGATGAAGCAACCGGCTGAGCAATTCGGAAGTTGGGAATCTAGTATTAGATGAAGGTTCTGAGAATACCTTATTTCAGCGTATGAAGCTGTGTAGACTACGTCGGTTGGGTCACGTGTTGCGTATGACGGGCACTCGTCTGCAATACCGTGCCCTATTTTGTGTTTCTACCACAAAATGGAGGAAGCCATGTAGAGAAGTGAGCAGATGAATCGGAAAGGTGGAATGAGAAAATGTGTAGCGAACTTGGGTAAAGTAGGTGTCTCAGGACTTCGTCGTTGGGATCCGAAATTCCCGTCAATTAGCTGATTGGAGACACTGAAGGATATGGGAGGAAACTGAACTGTGTTGTCGTCTTCTGTCTAATCAGACTGGTTGAAAATGTGTGTCCGTATAGTTTGATTGTATTCTTTATAGTGGTTTCCGCCATTCGTTTTTTCTCACGTCCCAGTAGGTCCTCTGGGTACCAAACTTGCCTTTTTTTTTCCATTAGCAACGTTTAACTGAAAGAAAGCCAGCAGTCATTTGGGCTTGCTGTGTTGCTTAACGGTGAATCATAATGAAGATAGTGCTGATGGTTGGGCCTTCTCAGTGAATTTGTTATCCTTGACGGTTTAGCACGACTAGTGATGGCAAAAAGGAGTGTCTTCTGAGTAAGACGGAGAATCTTGTGACTGTTTACTGCAGAACTTTGTCATCTCCCGTGGATGATTGGCTAACTGGCTTCAGATGAATCCTTTTGGAGTGTAAGCTTGCGGTAAAAAACGTAACCTTATGAAACCAAAAATTTGGTGAGTTGCAGCGTTCAGTTCGTAGGTTTTAACATAACATGACGACCTGCCCCATCGACTTCTAGTTGTAATGTTTAAGTCATTCGATTCGAATATCTGTAGATTTTTCCGTTTTTTTCTATTCAACTACATTGCATTTGCTGAAATGTTGGTTAATGACTAATGTTTCCGTACGGATTAATATGGTTGCGTTTACACCATTTTTTAAGAACCGTTTTGGTACATTTTTCGGGTAAGCCTGTTGACATCTGAAGGTCAGGGTTCTTGAATTAAATACGAATATGTAACCACTCAGATGGATGGACCGGGCCTAAGAAAATCGAAGTGATATTAAACTGTCTCAGTTCCCCTTACTACATTTTATCGCTACAATCCCCAAGCATACATTTTCCGTTTACTCAGCAGGCGCTTTTTTGTTGCGGTCCCTAGCAGTTGACTTCTGCGCCACATGCAGCAGCGGTCATTGTACACCAAGGATTTCAGGCAATGAGCAGTTGTAACAACGTTGATTAAGAATTGAACTAGAGATCACAACATGTTGTGGATCTCACGTGACAGGGCTGCAACTAACGTAAATTTTAGACCAAGGCCTTTAAACCTTTTCACAGACATTTCAGAATACAATTCGTGAATCACGGAATTCACTGCTGCTAAATGTGCCGTGGGGTGCCTTCTTCGAAATCTACGGTACGCAACGATTTAATTACGGCAGTAACACCTATCCACGGAAGATCATTGTTCGTTATTCTTTTTAATTACCCAGTTCCACATTTATTGCCACGGTTAAGAAAATGAACATGTCTTTTTTAATGTGCTTTGTGGTTATCAATTGGAATACGGCATGAATACCGCCACTCATCCTTAACCTATTGTCATCTAAGTTATATCAGAAAAAGTTGTTTTCATTCAATTCCCGGTGAATTGCGTGCGCTCCAAACTGCTTTGCTTTGCTTCTACGGAAAATCTAATCGAAAAACTTGATTAAACAATATCGGGAGACGATCATGTGGCTTTTTACACTATTGTTCTCGTGTAAGTATTCATTAAAACAACGATTTAGCTTTTCTGCGGACAATCATAGTCGTTTATCACCCTTTCAAGAATATTGTTATCCTAATTTCTTGACTCATTACTTAGACGTCTGCACGCGCACACACACGTAAGGAAACATCTCTGTCTGTCTGTCTGTCTGTCTGTCTGTCTGTCTGTCTGTCTGTCTGTCTGTCTGTCTGTCTCTCACACACACAAACAAAGATGGATCTGTTCGTAAACGTAGAAATATAGGTACCCGATGGTTGAGTGGTGGTCGAGGAAGAAAAATTTATAGAAAAGTGATAGTTTCAACCTATTTACCAGACCTTTAATTGTGCTAAATGCCGCTAGCATCGGACACGGGCTAACCTTCAGACAACACGAATTTGAACTAAGAGGCCTTGATTGGTTGATTTAGTGATTTACTCTTCGTCAATACCAGCTCAAAGAAAGTACGGGTTTGTTCAGCATAACCATCAAACCGTACCTTAGATCATTTTGTAATTAGATGCCGCCACAAAGTGCTTTAGTCCTATCCTATTCAGGACTAAACATTCATGAAATTTGATACTCTACTTTAGATTGGCATTCCGTCTTTGTCCAGGATCATAAATGGGAAACTCACCGATTCGTTTCCGAACATGCGGTCGGTTAGCACATGAGTGCATTGTATTTGCAGCGTTCTTTCGAAGCAATAAAATCAATTGGACGGTAACAGCTTCTTAGGTTGACCTACTTGAGAACTGTGGAAAGATTGCGATACAAGAGAGACATGAACCTCCAGCTAGAATTGTACAACTGGATACATTTTATACTCAGGTTGTAATCATTGCTAAAATGGCGGAACAGTGCCTGTGATGGAACATATACCGGATGGAGTCAGCGTCTCTTATGATGGTTTGATCACTGATCCCCTCTTGATTTTCTTATGTCTCTGCTATTAAAACCCGGAGTTTCACTCCAGTCGATATCTTCTAAAGTCAGGTACCCAGTTGACAAGTGTCTTGTTTTTTGTATGTCTAACCATCCTGATAGCATAAGATGTGCTACTCTGTGAACCGTAAATTGGCAAGATGATGCACTGTGGAGGTGTGTCAATAATGTGCTCGATTTCGCGGTGATCTTTTGGTAATTCACCGGTACAGCGACCTTCAAAGAGTTGGCTAACGGACATGAAATGTCTGAAAGTAGCAGAAAGTGAAGTGAGCCAAGACGCGTCATTTAGAATCAACGCTTGCACAGTCAAACCAATATAGCGGTCTTCAAGCCGCACTTTTACGATTTTCGATTTTCCGGTTCTTGTGTGAATCCGGTAATCCATGTGTTTTAACACTTTTTATTACCTGTGAAAGCTATTGATTTTTCTTCCTATCCGGTGCAATTGAATCTAATCCAACCTTAATAGGGAATTTATTTTTGGGCCATATGTCCAGAAATCAGTCCCCTAACGAACAAGATTTCGCTGCGACAATCGAGGTCAATAATAGATTTGTATTTACATTTTTTTCTGATCAGCATGCAGAAAAATAAGCGTGTGTCACAACTCCTAGTTCTTTGTTGATTATGCGAGCGGGTATTAAATAGCATTTTGTAACCTGCACCATATACACTTGTTCAAATGAATTATTGGCATTTTATAAAGTGATTCCCGATTTGTGAATGTCTCGGCATTTGAGTCCATGGAAACAGTTGTTCACTGTTTTATTTAATCATCAAACCATAGGATGAAAACTAATTTACTCTATTTGTTGTAGTTAATTAAAATGAAATATTTTTGTCAGAAACCCGAATGCATGCTACTACCCTTTGTGCAAAGAGCGATTTTTTCTCAACCTGTCGGATAAGTTTGAAATATTTGACTAAATCGTTCGCTCGTCTAATCTGGAATTTCAATAACATTTTACGCCGTATATTCAGCTCACGTTCCGATGCTTGAAAAGATCAAACAGAAGCTAGGTGCCATGAAAAGAAGTACAGGTTGGGCAAACCAAATACTGTGTATAAACGGTTTTTTGCTAGTTGACATTGGAAAATGAGCCCAGCTTCAGAAGTCTCCTCAGATTCTGTTACTTCTTGCATTCATAACCAATCTTTGTCAGGCTCTGACCTGGTGAATTTCTTACGGTATATCTAGTCGGCCGGTGTTATAACTTGCATGAGAGTTGACGTTTTATCTACCTAACGGTTACCATAACATCATTCATCTGGTTCGTTTTCATCTATGCTTCCTGTAAATCTAGCATCACGGTATCAGGATTTTCAGCTCCGTCCAAATTCACCTGATGAGGTGCATTGTTTTGCGGGAGTTTCTGTGTCGTCCTTTCGAAACCACTCGCTACGTAATCAAGCATTCATTATGATGGCATTTAAAGGCTCAAACTACCTCGTGGACTATGGGGTGGATGATTGATATGCAATCCGCAGCTACAAATAATACATTTACATTAGATAGAGAAGAAGGAAACCCTCGACAAACTATCGTCTGCAATGAGTAGGATTTCGTTTGTTTCCGTAATTCTTGCGGCAAAATAACTTCTCCCAAACAATCCAACTGTAGTATGGAAGTCACATGGACAGTCCCAGGACTACAATATTCGCATGGCAGACACTTTTAATCAGCACCCCTAAAGCAGCATGGACTAACATGATTTTCGCGGACGATTTTTCGCTGGACGCAATGGGAAGAAACAGAATGATCAATATGTAATTCGTAGTTATTTTTCCCAGAAGCAAAAATGACAATTACCTAACGTTCGCTCAGTAAAGGAACAAAAATATAATGCCACTTCACGGAAACTGTAAACACTACCATTCGAACAAAAATGTTTGGGATAAATTCAGTAAATCAACGTTGTCCAGTACTCACCCTACTCGATCCGCCAAAACCTGAAAAATCTGAGCGTGCAGAAGGTTCTCCAATTCGTTTGCATGATTTCAGTCCGCCTAGTTTTTTCTGGCAGTTGAACTAATCGGTAGGCAGCAAATTTAATGACTATGTGATAAGCCGGATATCCAACCAAAGGGATTTTACTACCTTTCGGACATTCGAAAAGCATTTAAAACTCGGTATTATTCACTTCGTTACATCTCTGTTCCATCATCAACTGACTTTTTTTGCAGACTACTGTCAACAGAAAGGCCTTGTTGCAGAGGAATCTAGACCCGAATGATATTCCATACTGTTTGGCGTTTGCCTCGATTTTTGTTCCCGGGACATCTTATCAACCACCCCAACCTGTTCAAATTCAGTCCTTTATTTCAGAGATTTGCATCTCAGACTTAATACTCAATGTTCAGCCTCAGCGTCTTGATTTACTGTCTTCGGTTTGATAACAACGTGACAGTTTGTTGACTACAATGAACAACGACTTTGGGTTTCAAACTTAATTAGACGATTGCGCCCGCCCTAGAAGACTAACAACGTCAAACAAACTAGCGAAGGTTGTTTATCGCAATAATTTAGCTCAACTTTCTTTGTTGAAAGTAAGTCAATTCACAGTTCCCAATTTCCGAGAGCCCTAATTAAGCTTTCAGTAAAAAACTTCAAAACTGTGCCCTTGTATTTCTAATTAACCGAGATTCGTAGCGAGAAAATAAATGAATAGTGGAATAGCTAATGAAGTAACCTGAATCTGAATGTTCGGAACTGTCTCATAGTCGCTTTCACTCACTTTTTGATAAAAAGAGACGTGAAGAGAAAAAAATAGAGGACAGTCAGCCGATGATCCATTCAACTGGGATACTGCAAAAATAAAGAACTGCTATTGCTAGCAACATTTCCTCACCCTCATCATTCTCTGTTAACAATATCCCCCTTCGCTATTTTAATTAAATCACTAAAGCATCACAGTAGCTCCTGTGTGTCATATAGTTTTCAGCGCTGAAATCGTTGCGATTAATTTTCCAGTTAACTTTCCTGTCAGTAGTGAAAACCTAAGAAATGGACTTGAAATCCGGATGGAGAAGCTCCTATTGCCTAGTTCATTTAGCTTTTCAAGTCCCGTTTCTCGTCAATCGACTGGGGTTATTCACGTTTGTTTTCGTGTTTAACAAGCGACACTGCGATACAAACACAGATTTTACCTCCGAAAGATTACGCCCGGAACCAAACAAGTTGAAATCTGTTTGTTTGTTTGCCCACTTTTTATTACCAAAAAAGTCGATTCTTGGAATACTTGGAATAGGCGAGGCATAATGATGATGATGGTGATGGTTGCCGGTGACAGTGGTAGTGGTGGTAATTAGCGATTGTGATGTGAAGACGGGACTAGGTTGTCTGTTGAAGGAGTTATCGTTTTCGAACCGCAATTTCTCGATTTCGGACAAATCAAATTCGGGGAATTGCTATTAGTCAACAACTGGCAAATATAGTATTGAAAGTTGTTGTCTTTCTTTCTCTCCGACTGTTTGTACTTTTCTTCTTCTAGGAATGCACAGATCTTCGTTCTTATTAAGATTTATAAATTCCCCGGAGGATGAAAAATACTCGTGTGGTTGGAATTCTGTATCTTTCATCACATCTAACATTTCACGAATGGAACACCAGTACATAGAGATGTGAAGCCCGAGAGAGAAAACTTTTGACATTTAAGAATTATTACTTGGTTTATTCATGCACACCGCCTTGAAGTTACATAGACTAATGAAAATGTTAGTCGTCTATAAGAGATGTAATGTGGGAATGGTTGTTTTTCCCAAAGCAAATCCACAGCAGAGATGTACAGAGAGCACAATTTAATTTTAGTCTATCCTCAAGTCAACAAGCGAAAAAATGACCCATGAGCAGACAGCTGATCCGTGTTAGGTAACTTAGAGTGATGACGTGCGTGTAGAGAAGTGCAATTGGTTTTTAGAGAATGTGCAGCAAGATTCGCCCTAGGGGAGTCCGAAAAATCGATTCACAAACGATGATCAACGTATCAGCAAATCACATTTAGACGCTTCCGATTGGAAGCGATATGAACAGACCAAATGCCATGTTGCCTTATTGCTCATCTGCCACTGATGCTAGCAATCGAAATGGTAATGTTTTAGGGTTCTGGTTACTGAGCGTGAGGTTTACATCGCAAAAGTTTCATTACCAATCGCGATGACATTTTCAGCCTTCGTGCTCAGTCGGTGGTGCTCTTACGTATTTGTGGTTTTCTCATCAGTTTCGACTTGTGGCGTCTTCGAGGACCATCTGTCAAAAAAGGTTTGAGTAGCCAAGAAATAGAACATTGCTAACGGAAAAACACCCTTTTGCCTGCGGAACTTTCGTAAATGACTTATTTCTCATGAAAATTGTGAGCAACTAAGACTTAAAAACATTGGAGGAGTGCATCGAGCACACAAATAAGGATGGTTCCGTGCAGACGAGTGTGATCGACCGACTGATCTAACGAGCACAATGGGAATCAGTTTTCTATGGCTGGGATGGCATCGCATGCAGTGTATTACCACTTGTCCAAAACAATCTTGCTGCCTTGTAGTTTGTACCGAAATGTGAAGGCATGCATCGTCAAACAAGTAGGTCAGTAAATACCAGAAGGCTCGGTTCGTTTGTGAACCTCACCATTCTCAGTGCTTTGTCGATGAGGTCAGGAGCCATTGTGCAGGAAATAGTCGACTAGTTGCCAGTAAAAAACAAGTTCCTAATAGGAAATAAAGAAGCAAATGAAGGCAGCGCCTGTTCGGAAATTTGTCAAGTACACAGCCCATCAAATTGACCTTGTCGGCTTCCCTTTGTTATTCGACCGTCAGATAGATTCCCAGGCTGGTTGCACTTGCTAATGGACTTTTTTGGCAGCATTCATCAATGAAACCTAGTTGGTTCGAAATTACATGGCTTTAAACCAGTGATTTTTTTCTGTTTTTTATTACCGTTATCGGCGTTGCTCACACAGTCATCGATTTTCCCTTGGTGACTCAGGCTGTTAATCTGTTGTGAACAGGCCGAAGTTTCTGACTCCATGGATGTGTTGGGCCACCTATGATCAGGCGAGCATAATCGATTATCGAGGACCTAGTAAACCACATTTTTGAGACATTTGGATTTCACTTCTAGTGAAGTTAATTGCCACCGAGACTACACAACCGAGAACAAAATTAGTTAAGCTAAACAGCGATTCGACCGAGGTAAGTGACTGCGAGAAAACCCCGCAGTATTGAGTTGAGGTTTATGCTTGATGTTGTTATCATAACTATAATATCAGGTTTTCTGGCAATGCTCAATATCCCACCATTACTTCCAAACGATGACGTAAGCAGTGATAATTTTTAGAGTTGTAATGTTCTTGGTAGCGCTGAAAAAGATGAATACCATGTCACATTAAAAAACGTCTGACAATTTAGGGTTCTGTAGCAGCAGTTTAAAAACAAAAATAACTTACGGGGAAACTTTGAATCACTTTTAATACAACGTTTTGGGTACTTTTAGATACACATTTGTTGTAGTCTGTGATAGCTGTGTCAATCTGCCAAGTCGAAATTAACGCAGTGGATTAGCTAGCCGCCGCGTGCCAGGGTGATAACAAAATCAATCCGAGGATTGCGTAATTGACAATGTTCGACTGCAGTTCGAAAGTAATAGAAGTAAACTTCGAACGAAATGCGAAGATAGCAAGAGCAAGATGGTGAGGCAGAGGTAGTCCGTAGGAGTATGTGTCAAGGCAGCAGAGTGAGGCAGCCGTATTCGAGCTGTGAACTTGCAAGGTCATGGCAACGTCTAAGTATGCGACTACAGATCTGAGGCTAGCTAGTCCACGCTCAAGACATCTTAAATTGCCGTGCTTTTTGAAGATCATTTGCGGCATCTGATGCTTCCGAGTTTTGCTCCCACAACTCGCCTACGTTCGCCGTCGATAAAAATCTTTCGTGCCCGTCACTGATAGGTGAACGAAAAAATAACAAGGCATGCTTGATGAACGATACTAATTGAAAACCTATCGTGTTTCTGAGAACTTTAGTCTAGGAAGTTTGATTTTCCTTGATTTGACAAGTGTTTGGTTAATCTAACTGTGAAAAGTCTTCGACTTTAGCGGGATTAAAAACTAAGCACTGTCTAATCGTGTATACATTATTGCGGTTTTTGTTAAGAATTTAGTTATGATTCTGAGTGACTGTGGTAGTCTCCTGGTGAATGCTCACACACACACACACACACACACACGCACACACAAACACATTTGACTTAGTTGTCCGGTTCCATCCGAATTCCGCAAGATCGTCGGTTCAACCGACTATCATTTGCTTAATTAGGCTGTCTGTTGGAGGGTGATTGCTCCGGCCAAGATCTATCCCTAGTGGGTTGTTACTAAGATCTGCACTGGCTGCTCAAATGTCGTTGAAACGACCACCATTGCCGTGGATTTTGCGAGTAAATAATTAAAATATGCCAAGTAATCAAGCTCTGTAGGTCATATCCAAAGCCTTCGTCGTACTTAGGCTACCTGCACAGAAGTCATCTATCAGTAGGGGTCGATCGCTGTGAGCTAACGGATAGTAGCCGTGCAAATCAGGTGCAACATAATGTGGTGAAGTTCAGCGAACCGTTCAGAGCCTGCCTGGTAGTGTAATGGCTCGAGTGTTTGACTTAGAATTGTTCGTCCCGGGTTTGCGTGCCAGTTCTGGCGCGGTGGATATGCACTGCTGATGATTCCTAACAAGGATGAAACAGCTGTGCAGTGCTTCCATGGTTTCTTTATGGTGAGTTGAACGATGAGATCACATGGTGAATTATTTCATAAATAATTTTAATTCCTGCACTTTGAATTTTCATGAAATCCATTTGTACTTCCCTTGGGGATGGATCCCACTTTATCGTATCCGACATCTCATTCGCTCAAATTCATTATTTATAGTACAATGTCAAACATTAAATATAGACCGACGAATAACGAACACATTTTCGCAAATCTAAAAAGTGCGTATTTGGATAAAGGATTTTTGAGTATACGGGTCATTGTTTATTTGAATTTTTTCGAGGAGTATGCCTTACCCCGATCCTTGACGTCCTTCCGGGAAACTGTTTCACTGTAAACTGACGCTAGTCTGAACAATCATAAATAGTCATATGGTTCCTAGATAAATTCGAGGGTTTATAAAGCATCATGTCTAAGGGAGATTCCATATGGAATACAAATAATTCGAACCAATACTGAAGTGTTCGTACTTGACGGAATAAGCGAATTGTTCGGAAACCAGGAAAAACTTGGCCGAAGTTTTGCGACGGAAAATCTGTGAGTCAAACAGAACACAAATCGCCGAACGAGAGCGCTAGTTCGGTAAACCAAATGTGACGTATATGACGTTGGGATAAACGAAAGTGCCGAACTGGTCAGTGGTCGTGAAGTGGAAGAATAAATATCCCGCTGAGGGCTGTTGGATGAGAACTGCCGTCCCATGCTGACGGATTTGTGTTCTCACGAATCATTATTCTGAATTTTCTCCAGCCACAGATTTAGCCGATTGATGATGTAGTGCATTGGAATTAGAAGCACACGAAGTTCAAAATCCAAGGCCACATTTCGTCAAGGCAGTCGGTCGTAAGGAGTAGTCGATTATTCGTATTTTTAATACTTTCCGATACAAATAAGTTTTAAATTAGTGTATGTATAATTTCGCTAAAATACTTCTTAAATTTATTTAACTTTTGTCTCAGTTTGGAGACCCTCGATTGAACCACAACTGTACGGAACAGTTAGAAAGATGGTGTTTGGGTGTATAGTATTATTTAAACAATACACTAAAATGTTGATGGTGTCATATTTTTCATCACGCCAGGTGCCAGCACATTTCACGAGTAGGTCCCGTTTTTAGACATTCGGTAAAATGACAGCTGTCCAAATTCATTAGTGTCAGTGGAACACGTTCTGTTTGGATCATCTGCAGAGACTATCCAGTTTGCCGGGTTTGGCATACAAACGAGGTCCCCTCTCGCTCGTAGGATCTGCTGTCGAATTCGACCGCGATCCAAGCCGAGGGGACCGGGGCCTATATCAGCTTAATTCAACCAAGTTGCGAGCGAAAGCATGCTGTCTAGGCTCGTTGTATGAATTTTAAAATTTTTCATATTTAGCTTAAAAAAATTCGTGTAATACATCGTTTCGGATTTGTTCCTGCAAAAGACAAGTAGCACAGTCTCTGAGGAATTTCATTGGAGCAGACGTACAGTAGCCCCTTCTTCCTTCGAGATTGCCGGTCACCGTTGACTAGCATTGAGGATGATACGTGAACAAAAATGAAGCAGTAATTTCGGTCAGTCCTGATAGGCTGAATTACGCAATTTTACAGTGTATGCCTCTTATGGGAAAAGGCCCGGGTTCAAACCCTGATTAAGATGATGAGTGTGCACCACTGTTATGCTCCAAGGAAAGCAAAACTTGGGTATGGTGCAAAATTTTGGCCGGATGGCCCGAGGTATATGAGCTGAAAATGAAGGACACTCAACCCTGGTTACAACGGGTTTACGCTTAGACCGTTCGACAAATAATGCTAGCACTGCCGAGCCTCGTGTAAACTACATGCATTTGTTTAACCTACAAATTAACTTCCTTTGAGGAACTGGTCTGATCGTTTACCAAGGTTGTGTCGGGGCTTCCTCGCAAGTCATGAGACCGAACCCCTTACGATTTCAGGTATCTTAATTGGATGAAATGAACACAAAACAAATTCACCTTGGTGATGAGCTGGGTAGCTAAATCCAGTGGCGCAGCAATTGTTGATTATTCGGTCTTATTCGGTTCTGCTTGCTAAGATTAGATAACAATGTGGTGTAAACAATGATTTGGCCAGCTGCTGTAAAAACGGGTGGAATAACTGAAACTGGCATCCAGAATACCAGCACAAATTAACGTCTGCCTAAGATATGGCACTCTATATTCTTTGTGTAGAAAGCGTAAGTCAATCGGATGTACGTTACTTATCGATGTATGGGAGGGTGCCGAATTTTGGATACGTCGTTGACATCCTTTAGTTCGGAGTGGTTACTTTTATTTCTTTTTGATTTTCCATTAATCAATTCCTTTTTTTCCTCTTCGGAGATATGGGTGCACATCATCTTCCGGAAGGAGGACGCGGCCAACATACGGCTGTCAGTAGTGGAAGCTGTCGACTACTTCAAGATCTTAGGGTGCCCGTAAACGCGGATGTGTAGTCTGACCTGCTAAGTATCAACAATTGGACTGTCGGCAAAGTGAAAACAAGTTCTCAAGGAAAATTTGCAGCATCCGACTGCTGCAAAAATCGAACCGAAAATACAGTCATACACCACGGGTATAATAATAGTACCAATAGCACTAGTAATGGTGTGACTGTACTCCCCCGTTATTTATCTCATTTTAAATGTGCAAATGGGCTGCGATCATTGTAGGCTGACTAATGGAGAAGTAAGGGATCTAACTCAAAACCTTCATATGGATACCCAGTGATACTGTTTGTCTGACCGCTGCCGAATCGATTCGCCGCAGCCCTGAACACACTGCATCTGTTAGCGAATAATAATATCATAGGACTGGAGGAAGTAAATCTTCTCATCCACTTACGCCATGTCTTCTTTTATAATGATCTGATAGCTAGATATATATATATTTATATATATATATATATTGCGAAATTCCAAGTGGATGTGTCATAGTGGCTGCCTGGACACAGATGGGTTTCAGTCATTTTAAGTATGTCGTTGACAATCATGCAAAACGGGAAACTTTTCGGACTGTTCACATGCCGGAGCAGGCAATCAGTATCTTTCTGTAGCGCACTGTACTGCCTCACTCCACCGGTCACATGTAACTAGGTCTACCTTTGATTCATATCTAACAATTGCTTTAGTTCTTTTGTTAGTTACATGCTTGGATACGTTTATGTTTCAAGGAAAATAGAATGGAAATAAGACGAGAGAAGAAAAAGAACGAAAGATAAATTGCATTCGATGTTCTTTTCCAAAAACTTTGTAAAGCTACAAATATCACTCGATGCATCCATTTTCGGTTTCTTTGTTCCATTTTTCTTTCAAACGGCACACTGGTCGCCCATTAAAACCGTTACTCATTCTTATTTTGCGGAGCTATTTATATTACTTGACAAGAATGAATGACTTCAACTTTTAGGAAGATTTTGAAAAATTTCGGGAAATTCTAACTCATTTTCCTCACCAAACGAGAAATCACATATTGTGATCATTTATCTCCAATCTCAGTCTCAAAATTGGGATCAATCGGATTTCGGTTGATCGAGAAACAATTCGAATTCGGAATGAAATTTCCTTGGCTGGATTGATGCCACTTTGCCGATCATCTTTGTGTTCATTTGGTTGAAAATTTAGGAACGGCCAATTAGTGAACCAGCGCTACTCAGGTTCACGGTTTTTGCGGCAGAATAAAGCAGTTACTTTATTGCGTAGCCCTATTTTTACCAGCACACACACACGTACAATTATATGCAACTACTAACGCAAACGTACGCACGCATACCTATGCGTGGGCGAAGATATAATTACGTACGTGACTGCCCCGAAATTCTTTAACCGATGCAAATCGGTTTTCTCTAATGAGTCCCATTTTTCTCAAACCAGATCCTCGGGAGACCGGCATTTTGGCCCTTTTCTTGGCAAATTAATCAAACCTCTTTCAAATCGAGTAACACTGCGCCAGTTTACCTTGCTTCCGGACAAGTGAGCCAGTGATTATGCAGACGCACGGAAATGGGTGATGTCAGGAGCCGAGAAAAGGCGACAACTGACGCAGCTTTTTTGCATATGTGTATGTGTATATGTATGTGTATGTGAATGTGTATGTGTATGTGTGTGTGTGTGCCTGTGTGTTTCAGTCCTGTTAGTTGTTTGACGAGAGGACTATCGATGATGTGTATGATCTCATTCGGTCGCACCCTCTTTGCACTCATTTTCAGGGTTCGCGTTTATTTTTGTATGCACGTATGTGTATGTGTCAATGAACGGAACGGTTTTCCTGTAGATCACCTAAACAAGCGGATAATTTTCTTTTTTATTCTCAAGAACAATGGGACGGTCACCAAAACAGTTTGCGAACGTATTTTATCTGGCAATCACGAGGATGACCCTCAGAATCGGTTCATAAATTCATTTCATTCACCAAACTATTATTTACTGGCAAATAGACGATTTACCCACACGTGACAGTATGACGTAAGGGCAGGTGGGGTAATTTAGGTAGAACTCATTAATTTGATCTGGGCTTCGTAATATTTGTTCAAATGAAAAACGTTGTGCTTTTTTGATATCTTTCATGATCATCTTTTACCCGCAAAAATTTGTTTAACATTTGAAATTGACAATGTACTTGATGCGCATAATTTCTTTTAAAACTCTAAGAGCGTACATGAATGACGAATCGTTTAATGAATAACCACGGTGACCTAAGGACTACTTCCATCGGTTAGTCAAATGCAGCTATCAAAGAGATGATATATGATCTTACGCTTTCGATTTTTTGTTATAAATGTTATCGTGTGCGGATAGGAGAACAAAATGTTCTTCGCAGCAACAAACCGTTTTCGTAGAGACTGCTGACAATCAGATGTACGTATCCGATGCTCTCCTGACCAGACATTTCTAAACGTGCACCCTCCGAAATTGTTAACCGACCGAGATTTCATTTGGATGACGAATCATTTTGCGAACCAAAACAAAGACTAATGGGACAAACAGCCTCGGGTATCTAAACCTGATGATTGAAAATAATTGCGGAGTCGGTGGTTTGGTTCCGAGAACATTTTTTTTCTCCTATCCATATTCGATAATAATTAGAGTGCAAGTACATGGTTTCTTTTGTCCTAAATATATGCGCTTCCTAATCCAAGGAAAAAGTTCTCGGTGACAGACTCATTCATTATAGAATTGTTCTTATTACCAGAGTGAAATATCATAGCAGACACGATTCTGATTCTTGTCACTGCACGATTCACTTTGGTCTCGCTCAGGTTTTACGGGTGAATTTATGGCGTTAACTAGGTAACAAAAAGTTTACCGTCTCGATAGTTTGCGAAAGCTGATTTCTGTGGAGAAGATAGCGATTCTCTTGGACTTACTATTTCGACTATTTTCAGGATATAGATTGTGCCGATGGTGTAACAATTTGGAGCTTTTCGGGGTGGAGGTTATACTTGATTTTTTGGTCGACTGCTTGATTGGTTACAATGCCAGGTGGGTATTCATGTCAGTCGGTGTCAACCAGTAACTAATAACATCTAACCGAACGTGATCAATCGGTCTTAAAGCCAAATGGACGAATTTTGCTTCGGAGCTTAGGCATTTGCAACAGATTTTTTGATGTCAGCCAGTGTGCACAATTTCAGTCCGTTCGTTTTGCGATATGGACATTTTGTTTGCCCCAACTTTAATTCGACCGGCCAAGAAATAAACAAAAGCGAAATCTTTTGTGATCTTCAATCACCAAACTGAGCCCGGCCGAGCATTTCAGATGATTCTACGTAATCGTAACCTGAGATTGTTGGGTTTTACGGGGCTTTATCGATCGACAAACTAAAACCATCACTATGTGTACCAAATCTGTTGGCCCACAATGTGTGCTTGGCCATTTGGCTTCTATTTTGTTACTGTTCTCCTCATTCTAGCATCGATTATCATGTTTTATGTGCGCGAGTGAGATGATTAAAAAAATGGTTGTATTTCCAAATCTATGCTTTCTATCAAATTACTCCAACTGTTGTTTGATCCACTCCAGACTAACCGATTTGCACTTATATCAATCGATTGCTAGCGCCATTGAAAGTAATTTTTGTAAATTTAATGTCAATTAGTTCCAAGATTTTCGTGATGTTCTGATCGATGAGCTCGATATCTAGATCCTAAGCTCATCGTGATCAGTCGAGGTGACATCGTAAGTCCACACGCATTCCTTAAAAGAATGGATTCAAACGTGGGAATATCCTTGCACATCATTGCACATTGGAATGGGTTATTTACACCGGATGGAATAACAAAGATCTACGATTGCCTACTGCACGTGTGCGTGACAATGGTATTATGTTTAATCATATGACTGCAAGTGTTTGCAAGAATTTAGTGACAGGTTTCAAAATGTTTTTGCCCATTCACTACGTTCCCATGGGAAACGTGACATCTTTTGAACGAGCGTTGACCACCATTTGGTTCGCGTCAACAATATGACTGCTTTCAAATAAGCTGATTAATTAGGGTCTGTGATTTAGAATACAGTGCATGGTGAGTACTGCTACGAATGAATAATGAACATCAATATTGGCCGAAGGTGTGCTCACGGACCCATTGCACGAATTGCTGTTGCACATTTTAAAAACGTGGCCAATTCGTGGGTGTGAACTGGTATGAATGCTATGTCGGAAAGATAATAGTCACGTGAATAAAAGAACACGAACCAGTTACAAGATGACATGATTTACTCTGCTTTACATTTATTCAGCGGTAACAAAATGTTTACATTTTCAGCCTAGATAAAGTCAAGCAACCACCAAACGAATAAGCGAAATTTTGCAGTCGGGCACTCTTCAAATTATTCAGGTAATAGCGCAATCAAATAAAGAAAAAATGGCTCAACCAATAAAAGAATAACAAATCACCAGGTACAATTTTCTGCTTGTACATTGATTTCTCGAATGCTCACGTAATGGAGGTGGAAACAACGGCAGACAGCCCTGAACACGAGTTTTCAACATTATCAAGTTCTTATGAGCAGGCGGAAACTGTGAATTAATTTAAAAGAAAATACCTTTCACTACTTGTCAGAAACAACCGAAACGTTTTCAGAACTATTGAACAAATTCTCTATTGGTTTGCTTAATCCAGTCAGCGGGGATGTGTTTTGACAGATCACGGTTCGCCATCAAACACCGACAATTCAGTATCTAAATAAGAGGAATTTTATTGCCACGGATTTTCTTCATTTACTCGACGGATTCAGGATTTGGAATTCCATGTCAGTGAATGACTCACTGTGCGATGTCATTATTCAGCTCACCAGTAAACGAACGGAAGCATATCTGCGATGGACCATTTTATCAGGCTTTTGCGAACCTGAAACCTCGATTTTGCACCAGTGCTAAACTACTCTGATTCTGGTTGTCTTTCCAATAGCGTATCTCAGAATTCTGCTTTCTTGTGTTCCAGGCAATATTCGAATCCGTACGATACTCAGTATCAAAAACGAATTCATCGCATATGTCCGGGAAGCACGTACATCGCATCCGATACAACTGGTCACTGTCGGTACTAAATGTTAAGTAATCGTGGATAATTGTTTCTTCTTGTGACATTTACGAATCTCGATGCTAGTTAACAGAATGTGTAATCAATTGGAATGGATAATTAGCACATTCAATGGACTGTGCAACGCAGATTCACAGAAGTGATTGGTCGGTCTCGTTCGCAGCTCGCGCGCGCGCACACACACATGCAAGCGAGTCCGGCGAGGAATTTCATGTTACGGTACAAGGGAAGTGATTGAATTTATCAGACCGACGTAGCTATGAAAATTGTTAGTCAACGAAAATTTCTTGGTCGATGGGAAATTTATGGAGGAAAGTGATCGTATGAAATCTGGCATCACAAAACTGATCCACACAGTCTTAGGAACTTCAAGAATCTACAGTGTGACTACTGTACACAACAACCCAAATTCCGAGGCCAGAATGAAGCAGGTAACTCATCAATGTGTTAACAGTTCTGTTACCCTGACGGGGAAAATGAACGCGATAATCGCTTCTACTTGTTTTAACTCGATCCAATCATTTTGTGATCATTTTAATCTAGCACGTAACAACTTCGGCAATATTGCTTGCGCTTATTCCAATGAAGTTAAAATTCTGGTAGGTTCCTAAACCATCAAATTTATTAGACTTTTGCTCATTAAAAAACATCTATATAGTGTCACTCCCCCTATCTGGCACGGTTTATATGGATGCCGTAAGCAGATAATAATCCCGATTTAGACAGAAGCAAGGTATTCCTAAAGATCACTTTAAATCGGTAAGATAAACAGATGCACACGAAATGTTGTCACACACGACCGGGGCACGTCAACGAACGCTTGTATATATCTTAAATTTCCAAACATTGTATAACCGATGATAAAACGGGACGTCACAAAACGAAAATTTGCCGGGATTAGGCGATTTCGCCACAAGTGGTAATAAATCTGATTAAATATATTTTGTTTAGTAAAATAGAAACTGCAAGGAATGGATTAAATAAGTTTAGAAGCCGGATCATTTTCCAGCTCACTATAGTCTTTGCCAACAACCGTGATGGCACGCCACGTCGGGTTATACAGAGGAGGAGAATTCGCTAACATTTATTCACATCCACAAGTGACCTAAACGATCTAACAAACTGCGGAAACCAGGTAAGGCGCTGCATTTGCGCAACACTTAAGGACACAAACAACGGGCCTCTGATTTGCAGACCGAATCGTGTACGCGAAAATGCTGCTGAAGTTTTTATCATCTCTAGTACTCGTCAATAGCAAAGACCGTGTAAGTCTATCTTTGAGTACTGCATCCCTTTCCGGAGACTCGCTTTGGCCAAAAACCACAACAAATGGAATTCATCGATTGCCGTGGCTCAAAACAGTCAGTAGTTGAAATGAACAAATGCAATGACAGTTGTATGTGATGAGGACGAATGGTCCAAGGCCTTATCACTTGATTCCTTTTGGATCATTTTAAAATTCTGCATTTAAACACCAAAGTCATTTATTGATGATGGCATGACTTATCAAAAGCTCAAATGAGTACTTTGCCGCGAATTATGCTCTATTTTTTTATGTCGAACGTTCGGATTTGTGCAGGTATTCGATCAGGAGTTAATAATCACATCAACGCACAAACAAGCCTGATCACAAGGTAAATCGACTCAAATATTTCGCGTTGTTATATGGGTATTCGGACCAGGATCGATTCTGTAAAATGACAGGGCGGCGAACGTTGACAACCTCAGGTTGAGAAAGTCACTAGGGCGGACAAAACTCATTGGAATCAAGCGGAGTGCACTGATTAACAGGCGTTCATAGTCGTCAGTCTCCTTACCTCTGCAATCTTTACCAGGGAAGGGTGGTCTGACCACCAGTTCTAGTTGTCTTCACGAATCAAGGTGATGAAGGTCAATAGGAGATTCCTTTGTGACTCGCAACAGGCGACCGGGCTTCTGGCGCCTTATAACTCTTAAATGTTGTCTTGAGTCAGTTAGTCTTCGGCAGTGAACCAGGTGTTGAGCGACTGAGCTGCTGTGTGTTTATTCGTTTGTTCCGTTACTTAGTGTGAACCAATTTAATTTCATTAATTTTTACTCGTTTTGTTACCCTTTTTTTGCAGACTGAACAAACTGATTCTCACTTTACCCGCGAACGCAACGAGCCGCAGTATTGGCAGTCTTTTTGTGATAAAGAGCTGTTCTCCATACCCCTCATGTCTGGATAAGATTTGCCAACTAAAAACTAATGTCCTTGTTATAACCTAGGGAAAAATCAGGGACGATATGTCTACAACAGAGATTCGTTTTGCAATCTCATTTGTGCAAAAATAATCAACTTTAGTTAAATTATTGTCGATCCACTCGGTTCGATTGCCTACTAGACTAGAATTGCAAAAGGCTTGTGAGGTCATGCAACGATCAGAAGATCTGGTTGACAGCGGGGATTTACTACGTGTGATCAATTCACAGACCGATACCTCAGTTAAATCAATCCTCGATTTTTGATGAAACTCGTCAGAATAAGTTCAC